>JAWWMW010001232.1:191962-214004 GCA_035048345.1 Echeveria elegans
GCAGAGTAGCCAATGAACATCGCTTTTGTACTCTTGGCCTCTAGTTTGTTTCTTTGTTCCCCTGGGACAAACACAAAACAAAGGCACCCAAACACACGTAAATGATCAATGGAGAGCTTGGTGTTGTTGAGTACCTCATACGGAGATACATCATCAAGTATCTTGGTGGGCAATCGATTGATGAGGTAACATGCAGTCACTACGGCATCTCCCCAAAAATTCTTTGGGATATGAGTGTGGAACATCATGGACCGTGCTACCTCCATCAAATGTCAATTCTTCCATTCGGCCACTCATTTTCTGAAGGTGTGTATGGACAGCTTGTTTGTTGTATAATCTCATGCTTCGCCGAGTGTTGTTTGAAGGCATTGTTAGTGTACTCCCCACCATTATCTGATCTCAAAACTTTAGTCTTGACATTGAAATGTTTAGTAGCATAGTTTTGAAAGTTGATAAAGGTCTCTAGAACCCTATCCTTAGATGGAAGCAAAGTCAGCCATGTATACTTAGACTTCTCATCGATGAATGTGACAAAGTACTTATGATTCTCCCTAGACAAAAAGGGGCAGTCCACACATCAGAGTGCACTAAATCAAAGCATTTGTCATACGTAGCCAAAGATTTCGGGAAAACGAATTTACAATATTTACCAAAAATGCAAGCTTCACAATCATCATTTTTGAAGGAAATACTAGGGAACGCAACGCTTAGAGCTCTAGTATGAGGGTGTCCTAGTATAGAATGCCATACTTTGTCACTAACCATATGGGAACTAAGGGTGCAATTCATGTCAGCACGGGATGTGTCATTAAGCATATATAGGTCATTTTTGGTTACTCCTTTCCCGAGTACCTCATTACTCATAATGTCCTGAAATTTCACATCATTTGGACCAAAGATAACATTTCAATCAAGGTCAGTAGCAACTTGGTTTACGGACAAAAGATTAGAAGTAAAACTAGGCATGTAAAAGGCTCTAGACTTCTTATCAAATAGCTCTAAGTTGCCTACACCCATAATTGATATTTTCTCATCATTTGCAATCACAACATTTCCTAGGGCAGGCTTAACATCTTTAATCAAACAAGAGTTATTAATCATGTGATGAGTTGCACCGGAATCAATAACAAGAGATTTAGACATGTTGGATCATTGGATGCATTGTGTGATTTACCAAGAGTGTTACCCTTGTGCTCTTTTAGAGCTTTGATGAAGGTCTCAAGGTCAGATTTCTTGATGAACCCGTCGGTGTTCTTTGAGGCAGCAAGGGTTTGTCCTTCTTCCTCTTTAGTTGGATGAGCTTTTGGATGCTTAAACTTGTCCAGTTTCATGTGAGGATGAAGGGTCCAACACATGTTTTTCTTGTGTCCTTTTTCCTACAAAATTCACATGTAAACACAATCCTATATATGATCAATTGATTTATGTGTTACTTTGTTGGCCGAATCAGCCTTGTTTTCCTCGGATGGCTCCCCCTTTCCTCCAAACAGAACAAGAGAGCCTTGATCCTTCTGAATTTGAGAGCACACTTCCTCAAGAGATGACAGCTTGTCGGCTCTTAATATATGCTTGATCAAGTCATTGTACTCCGGATCTAAGTTGAGGAGAAGTCCAAACACCTTGTCTTGCTCTTTTCTTTCATTTAAGATTATCGGATCGGTTGTGCTTGGTCTAAGCATCTCTAATTCGGCCCATAGAGATCTAAACTTCTCAAAGTATTGTTTGAACTCCATTCCATTTTGACTTTGATTGATAGCCCTCTTGACTTCAAACACACGGGTCAGATTGGATGTGTTACCGTATACTTTGTGGAGAGTGTCCCATAGGTCTTTAGCCGTCTCACAATATGAGTATGCTTCTAATATTGATTCTTCAAGAGTACTTTGAATAATGGACAGCGCCAACGAGTCTTCTTGAAGCCATTTTTCTTGTTGGACCGTATGATTTGGAGTTTCACTTCTAGTGATGTAACTTCCTAAGCCTTTTCCTCTCAAGGCTGTCTTGAGCAATCTTGACCAATGTAGGTAATTCACCCCCCTTGAGAGTTACGATAATCAGATTTGCTTTAGTATCCATCTTGGATGAGCAAAAAAGATTTTGAGTACGAACGGTTACTCGAAAAAAATCATTTACAAAACTGATACCATGTTAGAATATGATAATGAAGAGAATGAGAGGAGAAAAATCAGATTTGTATGTATATGAAATGAGAGATTACAAGTCTTTTTATACTACAAGACTTTAATGCTCCCAATATACTCATAATGTCGTTATTTGATTCTACTTCATTGTGAGCTCATAGTGTCATCAACTGAGCACATAATGTACTCATAGTGTCCTTCATTCCTTACCTTCAATAATGCAAACGGAGTTATGAGTGATATTTTGCAAAAAGAAAGTTACGGGTGGGTCGGGCTTTTAAAGTTGCAGATGTTTAAGTGCAAATTTCCATATCTTTTTGTCATGCCATATGTAGATCTTTGAACTTCCTCTAGAGTCCGGTCGAATTTTGTTTGGTCCATGTGTTGGAGCAATTTCTGCCTTTTTTTTAAAAAAAGTTGCTTTTATCTCCCTATCAGACATTTCAAATTGCTTCCATATTTGAGAGCGATAACACTTAGCAATCTTGTTTAAAACTCTGAAATTTTCGACCATGGATTTGAAGAGTTTCACCTCAAATGAGTTGTATTATTGCTTTTGGCAATTTCTAGGGTTCCAAACCTCGATAAAATGACCATTTTAAATAGATTCTTCACCCTTTTACCACCACTAGAGAAGGCGGGGATGCCTTTAGTCACATCCTCAGCTTTGTTGTTCTCATTTGACTCACCAACCTTAAGTTTGTCGATGAGGCAAACAATTGACTACATTCCTTCGGCCACTCATCTCTCTTTAATCCAGTTTAGCATGTATTCTCTTTTTGGCCTCATTCACTCTAACTTGACCCTCCAAAATCCTCTTCTTTAACCTTTGTGGGAATGCAATGTAAGTGTTGGTGGCACAAATGAAGAGGCTCTTGATACTTCTCCTCTCATTGGTCTCTTCCTTATCTTTGGCTTTGTGGCAAACCTAGAATTCCACAAATGTGGGATTCATAAAAAATTACGAACAATTTTCCATATCAATTTTTTTATAAAAAAAAAACAATATTAGTACTTGTTTATGCTCTAGAAAAAGCTCGTACACATGCTCTTTTGAAATTGCGATATTCAATCATTTACCACCCTCAACGGTAAACGTATACGAACCAGGAAGTTATATATAGGTAAACGTTTACGAGGCAGCATGTTTTAGTTCAACTTTATGAACTTATTTAAACACGTTGTTTGTTTATCAAAATTCAGACTTATTTAAAACTCAATTCAAACTTGTTCTAAGCTAAACTATTTGTAAAACAAATCAAACTTCTTGATTAATGCTCGAATTCGACGTTTGATTTTTTTTCCGAATTTGGAAAGGGCATACTGCTCCGAGACAAAAGCACTTGCAGTGCTACATGAAAGCAAACTAAGCTAACAGACATAGGCCTGTCCACGGAATTGAGGCATTTGCATTGGTACAGCATCCAGCCGCATCCAGGTCCAATGACTCCCCAAAGCAAACTTTGCAGCCGCATCAGATACCCTTTTCAGCTCCCTGAAAACGTGCCTCATCAAAAAGTCATTGTTGCGAAAGAGAGCAGAGACATCTTCACTCCTCGTGCCAGCAGCTCTCGCAAGACTATCACCCCCAATGCAGGACCTAATCGCCTCCACAATGTCAGAGACAATGTCAGCGGCCTCTAGCTGTAGATTCATAGCAATATCCAATCCAGCCAGCAAGCCTTTCAGCTCCGACTCCACCATTGACTTGCAGCTCAGCAGAGCTCTGATGTCTGCAGAAAAGGGCTACATATAACACGTTTCTTGTCGAACATTTCCTCATAGACCCTGATTCTGAGCACACATTCGTCGATGCTTCAACCTTTGCTTCCGTGCGTAAAAGCATTTCTGTTGCGCCGTAAGATCCACACACCAATGAGAAGAGTTCTGAGCGTGTGTGAGTTCCTTCCATGAAAAACCACAGCCAATCTGAGATATTTCCATGAGCCACTGCAGGAGCCTCAACAATATGCAGCTTACTCCAGAAGGCTTTTACTCCACCAGCATTACACAAAAAGATGCTCTAAAGTTTCAATAATTGCTATGACCTTTTCATGCATATAAGATCCAGCCAATAATGTCTGAAGCCCAGCTAATGGTAAGTGGAAACCTAGAAATAATTCACAAAATGATGTTTGTGAATCAGTTAATGATTCCAGTTACAAAGGCATTTTGTTCACAAATTACGAAATCAACAACGCCGGTGAAGAACAAATCCAAACAAACCTACAAGCAGAATACCGGAACACAAAAGTACATGGAACAATACAAGCTGAGATGTTGGAAAGTTTATAGCTCTGAAAGGATGGCTGGAATGTAGTGGGACAACTCAGCTGTTAGGGATTGGAACCCGTTGACTAGTTGAGTGTGGAAGTCTTGGTCTTCTTCACCAATCAGCCTGAAGTGTACACGTATGGCACGCTTGCAGACTGCCATAAATTCTAAAAGCGCAGCTATGAGTTGCTGCAGCTCTTGAGAACGAAGTCTGGTAGCAGGTTCACCAGATAGAAAGGCAGTGCAGACACTTAAAACTCCACTATTTACCTGCAAAAAATATCAACCAGGACGTGTTAAGAGGGGTCTGAGATGTTGACGTTAATAATGGGTGGTTCACTGTAAAATAAATGAGCACACCCAGCTTGTGAAACAAATTTTTATACTGAACTTACCTGGACAGCAACACTGCCTTGTAATATTCTCTGCAAGGACTGTAATCGAGGAAGCTGATCACCTTCAGAGCTGCGCGGCTCCTCTAGTTCATTTCTCAGGGCTGCAGTGCGAGTTTCAATCATCCCAATCGCATTTTCAACCGGAGAGAATTCCAAAGATTCAGATTTAATAACCAACAGCCTGTTGACTAAAGCAGGGAATGAGCCCCCTGTCTGGAGCACTGTTCGCCGTTTCCATTGGTCTTCGAGACCACCTTGAGTCTTTCCATTTTTTGTAAAAGGTGTATCGAACAAAAAGCGGCCAAAGACACGAGCACGCACACTTCCAGTAGAGAGAGAGAAAATTCGTTCACGTCTGCTTCCCAGATCTTCATCTTCCATCACTGGATCCACAGCTGTAATTTGCAAGTAACAGACTCCGGGTTCCAATTCTTCAGCTTTCACTTGTCTGGAATCAGGAATTATGTGGAGAGTGTGATTCCCATCCATCTTAGACTCGTATATGTGACTTAGTTTTTCCATTATGTCTCCCAATCGAACATCACGAGGTTCTCGATATACATACTCTTTCTTGTCCAACTTCCCAAATCTTGCACCATAAAAACCCACTCTGTAATATGTGGCATCCGTGAAAGGTATTGGGCTAGACTCCTGCTCGAGTATAGACTCGTACACATTGGTTAGCATTGTGTGACATTTTGCTAGCTGTCCGTAGGCTCTCCTGCTTTTATAAACTGGAATCACGAGTTCCAAAATACTGGCACAGAAATGATAGAGCTCAGCTTGAGAAAAGAGTTTATTTGCAAGCAGAAGATATTTCACAGCAGAATCAACTGTGAGTTTCGAGGCACCATAGCCCTCTACTTCTGCTGCAGCCGTCTCTGCGGTGATCTCAGTGCTGACCATGGGGCAAATCTTCCGAAGAGAACTTACATGATCATTACTCCAGACACCATCATTTCTACCCACAAGTGCCTGTAAGTATGTTATATTGCATATTAAAATCAACTTGAGTTATACAAATCCTATCACAACAAGTGTTAATCTTGCCTTAGCTCAATGTACCAACAAATTCCACAATGCATTTGAATTTCTCATTTTCAGACATTGACAGCACACTGGATGTCATTTTGCTTAAAATTGAAAAATACCCGGCATAGCAGTATAAAATATGAACTCATTTTTATTTTCAATTTGTTATTCAATAACCATAAATCAGACATTTGTTACAGCAGTCATCCATTCAAGATATTTTCATACTAGTGAGAGAAATATTAGCATGCCATGTTCATGTTTCATTAGTTGGTTACCATTATTAGTCACCAGATTTTTCCAGAGAGTAGGTGTTAACAATGTTTCACCGGCTTTTTTAAAGTTCACTATCAAATATCAACCAATGATCATAAATGTTCGCATCTACAGAAGCAGCTTTACCTGCATCACAACACCGGCAACAGCCACTGCACATTGTGCAGCCTCCGCCCATGATTGCATTTCCTGATGTGAATCACACAGATGTAGTAGCCACATTATATGAAGATCAGGAACAGGAGCAAACGCCAAAGCAAGTTTGTAGAAGCTTTCTGCAGCTGTATATCTGTCTGATGTCATCACTGAGGCCTGTGATCACCAAGAATATCAGTGCTTAACCATAGCTGCCAATTAGTATTTGCAGTACTAGAAACACGAATTACCATTAATGAATGTTCTATACTAGCATCAAGTGCAAGCAGCAGATTATCCGAGAGATACTTGACCACAGACCAGGACCAATGGTTCTCAGCCATTCCTTCTGGCACTGCAACAAGTGCGTTCTCAGGGAGTCCACATTCTCGCAACAAATCAGGACTCTTGGTTTCATCAGCCAATTCTTCTAAAGATTTACGAAGTCTTCGGGCCTCACCACTCTCTTCAAGTGTACCGTCAGGCTTCATCTGAGTTATTTGCACATCAGACATTAACTCCGATAATGTAATAGTCAGCATAACCCTCATCCTCGCTGTTTGCATCAAATAGTAGAAAGAGCTCTGCCAAATGCAAATAGCGGTGAGAAGAGATAAAACAACTGCAAAAAGCATTGGGATGTAACACCACATACAAGCATCATTGAAGCTCACCCTCATAAGTATCTGCATCCCAATAACAGCTCTTTTTCTTATATTATCATTACGGAAAACTCCTAACCGAAGAAGATGGAATGCAACTTGCTTCAGGAAGCGGTCGTTCTCCCTTGCCATTAAAGTCGAACCATGAAGATTAAAGATATGGTTAAAGACAGGAAACAAAGCTTTCCAGAATGTCAGTGGTTGACTTCGTGAAAGGAAGCTCATAAAAATTGCAGTGATGCAGTCGAGTTTTCCATAGTCTGTGGAGATGTTGTGGGAAGCTGCAGTTTTAGAGAACTTTTCAGTTATTTCCAAAACCTGAAGGCTGACAGCGGCGCTCAAATTTTCTTCCCAAAGTTCCTGCACCAGGTGATATTAATTAATACCTCGTGACACAAAAGATTTGTTTAGAATCACTACTGTTGTACCATTGCAAATAACTGAAGAGTATGCTTATTTGTTTCAGCTTTTACTCTGACATTGGATGATTTGGAAAGAAGCTATACCAGCTTTTGCCTTAATATTGGGTGCAAAGATTCTCTTAGTGCTTGGACAGATGCTCCGGTTCTAGATGACTGTGCCTGGGCAAGAGCTTCCCTTAAAGAATATGGTTGGCTAGGAGAACTTAGCTGAGAATTGACTCTCTGCCACGGGTACCCATTGTTTTCAGGTAACCCTAAGGGCTGCATTTAATAAAGTTGACTTGCATCAGAGAAAGAGACGTGCAAAGTAAAAGTCAAGTTGTCAGTGTATCTCAATTACTAGCATTTGTATTCCCACATTATGGACCAAAATATTACCTTGGCTGTGGTTGATAGTAATATAATGTGCATGAAAGCAAATGAACAAAAGCATATCTACAACATCATTCTTACTCTGACATCTTGTCTTGAAGCTTCTGACAGATAACTGTTAATTGCTGGAGATAGTCTGTCAGAGTACTTCGGGGACATAGTTATATCCCCAATACCACTGACACTGCGAGAACTACCAGCCATAAGCATAACATCAGAGGGCTTCCTATGCTGCATGATTGAAGGTACAAATATGTCGGAAAAGAAGTGGCAAAAGGGAAAGAAAAAAAGTAGCTTCTATAAATATGTTCGCGAAACAAAGCCAGCAAAAACTAGAATGTGAATGTCACTCTAAATGTACAATAAAACAAGGGTATGCATTTCCTCCACTAAAGAAATAAACGATAAATGAAAATATAGTATCACGCAAAAGAAGAAATAAACCACAATCAACTACCTCAAAATGTGTTAAGCACTCTTCAAGAAGTTTGAAGAATAACCGGGTGCGGGCAATGCTTTGTTGCCAAGCTTTGACAAGTGACGAATCATCTAAATTTCGAATTATTTGCAAAGCAACAATCAGAACCTCCCTCTTCTCGATAGCATTTAAGTTATAAAACACAGGCATCTCATCAAGGATCTGCAGGAATGATAGATAGCACAGTCAACATGAACATACAATTCAAACCCTTCACCATGAATACTACAGCAATGCCATCATAGCTTACGCAAAACATTCATAAAATATATACTGAACTTCATGAGATATCCAAATACATAAGCCAGAAACTAAAACACACTGATAGTTGTCAACTTAAGTGTTAGATTTACCTGTCCTATAAGAGGAAAGTATAATTGAGCAATGTAGAGTTTATCCTCACGCTTTTGGTAGCGGGCATCAAACTCGTGTTTGCACCAAAGAACAACCAGGATTCTAGCAGCCTGACATTTTGATCAATCAAAAATTAAACATGAGAGTGATGATGCAGCATTTTCAAAATAAATCAAGATCCTCAATGTTCAGCATAGGTAATGCCCAATCCCACTTTATCAATACATGTGATAAGAGTTTTCACCTTAGCTCGCTGCACTAGATCGTCATGATCCCAAGTCAGAAAAAGCTCTTGTATCAAAACAGACGAAAGGTAGTTCCTACAAATACAATACACATTGTGTCAAATACAATTCCAATACAATGCTTCAGCTGCAGAGGTTCATTGGTGTCTAAAGCCTTATATCTGCATGCGTGATGCTACTCTTGCTTTAGATCTGTGCAAGTTACGCAAAAGCCAAAGCCTCATAGATAACACATTTAACTATTCACATCACCACATGAAACTGGCAGTTCTACCTCAAATCAACAGCTGTGAACACTGGTTTATTCAATGCAGCTTTGCCATATCATTTCTTATCTATCTTAAACTCGAGACAAATGGATATATAACATACTTTCTCAAACATGGTTTCAGTATTGTTATTACTTAAGCTGGGTGCAGAGCCCTCTTCTCTAGCAAATTTTTGATTATATTTGGCAAAGACAAAACTGTTATATGTGCAAATTAATAAACAAAAAATCACCTAGGACATTTGGGTATACCTATCTGACGGATCTCTTCCTGGCATTTCAACAAACAAATCATGGTCACACACTATCTGCAAAAATGTCAACTTGCAGTCATGCAGAACTGACTGGCAAACCCCAGCAAACTTGTCCAGGTATAATGATACCTGCGGGAAAGAGATAGCCACCGTATTACAAACAGCTTAATACCAAAATCTATTCCCAACATGACGACCAGCATGAAGTCAGTTAAGGTATGTGAATTCCCTTTCCACAGTTTAAGATGTTATGTTTTAGACTTTCAATAACCATACGATATTTCAACGTTTAACGATGTTACTATGCCACAGTCTACCTTTGCATAGCAAATCAAATAAATAAATGCCATTCAAAATTATTAGAGACGTACAAGTTCAAATACTTGGCGAGGTTCAATAACAGAAAGCAGATCATAGCAAAAGAATCCAAGGCTACTGTTCAAACGTTTTGCGAGACTTAGGCCCTTCTTGCACCGCTCATGTACTTCTGTAAGCAGACAATCGTACAACTGCAGAATGCATCTGAATACACCTTCCTTCAACTGCATGGGCGGAACATCCTCACCTAAACGTAAAAGTGACAACCAAATTTTAGGTGATAATAAATACCATATATAGGGGGTTCACAATACGAACATCAATTCGGAAAAATTTCAGCTAACTTATCATTCCATTAACTAATTGTTCAATTGCTTCTATATCTTGGGTTGTTCCATATATAATATGATACCATCTTCTTCTTAAAGCACAAACGCGTGTGCATAATAAGAAAGAACACGCCCTAACAGCAGAATAAAAGGTTTGCTGTAGTAGGTATAACAAACGACAATGTTATGGTAAACCTACATAACTCGAAAAGGTAGCCAGATCCACTGTTTCCTCTGAAAGGTTTACGGTTCAGTTTTAGTGAGCACTGAGCACAGTGATCCATGCCACAATTTTAATAGAAGCCACATTTGAATACCTAATGGTAGAGTGTTATATGACACACGAGTCTGCTCCAGTGCCATTGACTTGACAACTAACTCAAGGAAGAACCAGGCCATTGCTAACACATCATCATATACCGGTCCAACACGGTAACCCTTAGCCTGCCAGTGAAAGCTCATGCATCAGTAAGGATATCCTATAAGAATACAATATCAATTGGGTTTGTCCCTAATAATTTAACCACTAATAGGGTATTGGAATATGAGATTAAACATGGGCTTATTTGTATATTTTATGTGCTCATAATCCTAACATTCGCATAATATTGGCACATACAGAGTTAAAAAAAAAACTATGCCTGAAACCTGTATAATAGCAACTGCGATCATATAACACCTTGTGAAACATAATGCTCACCTTACTGCGAGCCAAGCTTCCCCATACAGTACACAATCCAGGGTAGACTGGTGGCTGACGACCTCCAAAATCATCAAAAGCATAATCAACATATTTTACTAAATGACGGTTTCTATCTGCATCGTCTACAGATTCCTGCTGCACCCTGCAGATGGCAAACAGATGTGCACATACTGAAACGTTAAGATTCCTTCAGACTGATGTCATTTGCAGGTGGGTGCAAGAGAAGATTACAATCCATAACCAAACACACTTTTCAAGCTTCACAAATGTGAAATAATTTTGTGGCCCTTCAATAAAACAAAGTGAATTCAAACACACTCAAAAGATGATTCCATCATAGCAAGACAGGTGGACAAAAAAAGGTTCAATGTTTGTATGGTCTTTCCTGTTCTCAGAAAAAAAGTTGGACTACAGTTTCTTCACAAATAAGAATGTACCTTGTCAGTATGTTTACCATAGCTCTGAAGGCGGCTACCTGTATGCCAATAAATCCAAATATGAATCAGACCCTTTTTTGAAGCATATGGCATCATCAATAACATTTAACAGTGAAAAAGTAATGAATAAAAAAAGATAGTTACGTAACCTGGAGGGTTTCTCCACCATTTCCTATTAGATGAAGAAGCATATTAAGAATAGGATGAAGAAACTGAAGCAACGCAGTAGTGTCGACATTCTTCAAGCTATTGATTGCCTGAGTTGAAAATCAAATTGTGTGCCACCATTTTATGAGCTGAATAAAACTAAATGATGTCTCTTTTGAAGTAATCATTAAGATTGTAAACTTTACTCAATTGAATACCATGACTTCAATTGAACTGCACCTAAATCACTATCAGTAATTTATTAAATTTATAAGTTATTACCAAATATAAATTATGAGAAGAATTAATATCCTTTAGTTTGGCTTGATTCTAGATAAGATGTATTGAATATAATGCACAATATTAACAAGTACATATAACAATTCTATGAGCATGGAACTTAAATCTCTAATTTAGGACAATCTATCTAAATATGATGCAAGTGTAAAAGATGGAAGTATAACAATTTTAACATGCCATTTCAAATCCTTCAAATTTCAATTTATTTTATTTTTCTCCTAAAACATGAGAATTCTATTCCATTTCCATCTGGAGTTGATTGTAGTGGTGAATAAAGCATAAATACAAAAAAAATACGATAGCAAGTCGTAAACCTCAAGAAGTTCGGATCCCCATGGCGAGCTTGTCCGTAGAGTGTGTCTATCATATTCAAGAAAAAAGTCTCTTACGCGCTCATTAACAGGGTATAAGGATGAACATAGTCTTAACCGCAATCTAAACGCATTTTTCCCATCTTCTAAGTAGTCCAACCTTTCCTGAAGTTGAAATGCCGAACTTGTGAATTATAGAGTCACCAAAAATGCAAGTAAAACCTTGGGATGGAATGCAATATCAGTCAGTTCCCACAACTACAGAGTGTATTGCTTTCATCTTGAACAATCATAGTATTTTGGATCAAATTACAAAATCCATCTATCAATTATGAAGAACTAAACCTGTAAAACCATGTATGATATATCATATCAATAATTAGAAATTAAATGAAGCCTGTAAAAGTACATGATGAGTCATACTATATGAATCATTTATGTTTAAGAACAGGGATGCTCTAAAACAGATTACCAAAGTGAGACAGAACAAGGCAACACTATTAGATGTTAAGGGTAGAATAAATTCATAAATGTGAAATCTAAATCAGGATATATATATATATGGGCAACCAATATCAAGCTAGTCTACTTTTTAGGCAATCCATTATATTAGAACATGTATATTGAACAAATCATGCACACCTTTCCTGTATCTTGGAGATAGTGTGGAACCAGCTCCTTCATGATTGGGAAGGAAATCTCGGACTGCAACCTGATGCGCATTACGAAAAGGAGAAGTTGGTGGATAAAAATATCATGTAGTCATGTACTAGGGAAAGCTCAATAAAGACAAGTTACTTTTTGTAAGACACTAAGACACATCATAACCCTTGATTTTCATCGATCTAAAGGTTAATTTAATAACTGTCACACTCAACTACATCCCAAGTTAAATTTAATTCCAAATTAATCACTGCCGTCGAATATTATAAATCAATGCAGATGATCATGTCTTACGGTCCTAATTAATTGCTTATCTCACTCGACCTCAAATCGCAGGCACTAAACCAAGCAGGCTAAGCAACAGTGCCAATGATACATCCCAAAAAGTAGCAGTGCGTAGAACAAGAACATCTGAATGCAAAAATGTATACAGCCATTTTCAGTTAAAAAAGTCAACAGCATTGTTTAAATAAGCCAAATAGAACAGACAGTGTCAAAAGGAGACCAACAAACCACTCATCTAGTCAAGAGATAATCCTGGATCAGTGTAAAGCTAAGAATAACACAAAAAAGGAACCGGTTAAGGTCATACTGTGCATGAGTAGACAAGGGAAGTGCAGCATATCCAACAACTACCTGTTAACGTGAAGACAGGCTAGATCACTTTAACAAGAAAACAAAGGATAAAAGAATGCAGAAGTGAAAACTAAAAAGGTCTATCAATGAGCAAAGAAACAACTCACAGGTTTGGGAGCTTCTAGTTTACTTTGAAGATCAATGTGGAAGAAAGTGAACAGAAGATGATGAAGAGGAGTCCAAATAGCAGGTAGAGATACTTTTATTTCATCATGATAGCATGCCAACCTGGCTCCGACTGCTACTTGTGTGTGAGCCCATTTTTGTAGTGTTTCACTATGTTCAGGCGTATACATTGCCTATAACAATCAGAACGGAAGTAAGAGTGGCAAAATTGATTATCGAACAATTGCATTTTGCCATTAATTACTCACCTCTAGAGGCTGTTTTCGAATGTCTGTGTCGTCTTTTCTAAGTTCAACCCGAATGAACAAATTTCTTTTCCTACTTAAACTGACGGTCAGAGGATACACGTATAGACAATGAAAAAGCTGCAAGAAAGGCTCATTCCTCACTGTTGTACGGAAATCGAAAGCTTGAAACTGCAGAGGGTTATAATTATAACTTATAAGTACAGGAGTTGTTAACTCTACAGAAAGTATAGGAGACTATTTTATATTCATCATAGGCAGGAACTTCCTAGCTATCTAAACTAAAAACACAATATTCCTGTCTAAACTAAAAACATGTAACTGCACAACAAGCATGGACAATGTCTCTAATACAGCTTACTGAGTCAAAATAATTGGATAAAAGCATTCTCACCATGTATAATCACAATTCAGAAAACTAACAAACATCAATGGTGATTACTTCACAGAATCTTTGGAGTTTGGACAACCATTTGTTCTATCTGATGCTAAATACGGCATAAAATTATTGGAAAGGTAAGTTGGTCTTACATCATTGCAACTAGTACTGGGATTTCCCTGACCATTTGTCTTGTCTCTGACAGCTCCTCTTCCATCAGAGGTACTCCATTTCGCACTGCCAATGTGAGGCCCATCAGAAGTACTACGACATCTGGCTAATGACGAATCAGTGCCCTGATCATTATAGTTCACAGCATCGTTGTTCACACTTCCACACTCCGAATTATGTTCCAGGTCATTATGGCTAGACTGATGCTTTTCAATTTCCAATTTTAAGACACCTTTCACAGGCTTATGAACCTTGCGCTTCGGGTCCTAGAAAACAATCATCAAACCAGTCGTGGAATAAAATACATACGCGTACAAAAGCAGTCAAAGTTAAATGGCAGCTTTGCAAGTTGTTATGTTGTGCCGAAGTGTTTGAATTGATATTCTTTCACAATCACACTGTGATCAGCTGCTACACATAATCGCATGATGCGTGAATGATGTTTAATCTTTAATAAACAATAATGTTGCCTCAAATCTTCAAGAACTGAAACTTCCAAGTGACAAATAAGTGTAGAGAACTAAACTACTACAGGCAATAAGTTTACAAACACCATTATTGATTTTCCACACTTATTGCCAGTTCTTTCAACATCCATTTTAACGTAACTGATAAAACGTTTGACAAAGATTTAGACAGCTACCACTGGAATGGGTGCGTACAGTTAGAAATTAAACAGGTCGGCAATACAAATAAGACCACTACCTGAAGTGAATCCTCAATGTAGCTTTCTTTTGCTTTGTTCAAATTAGAAAGTTCCACTATTATAGGGCATCCATTGGAATAACTAGCTCTCCCATCCAAGGCAAACTTGGTTGAAGAATTCGGAACACCTTCATGAGAACTGGACCCAGACATATTAGGAGCAAGAGGGCTACTAGGAGATGCAGAACCACCAGAAGCTGCACTGAAGCTACTATCAAATAGGGGGACAATTGCCCATGAGAAGCATTCTCGATAGGGCATCATTCGGGACCAAACTTGCAATTTCTGATTTTCTCTCTCAGTCAAATGCACCTGTAAGTTGTAATACGACATACAATTCAAGAATAGATCAACTATTCCAGTTATCACTGTAGAGTGTGATCATGATCATTCAAACTTACGTTGACCTGAACCGAAAACGTGAAAAACGGCAATTTTAGGTCAGACAAACATAAACTAGAGTCCACCACAGCAGTAATAAGTTTCCATTAAAACTCAAAAAGACGCATAAAATTTAGCAAAAAGTTGCGCAGGTTTATAATAAGACAAGATATTCTGGATGAATGCATAGCAATACTCATAAATGATAAGGGGCCCTGACCAAGTAAAAAAAAATATCAAACTCAAATTTTTAGGAGTCCGGAAACAAGAATAAGCACTGATGAAATCAACTCACGCTGGATTCAAGATATGAAAGACCAATATGATAAATTATAAGCAGTGACACTCACAGGTTCTTTACGGGAGTAAACAGAAGGGGTGACACCCCCTTCTTCTGTGGCAGGCTTCTCCAACTGTATCAATAGACATACAGAGGCTGACGGAGCATCGAGGTAAAAGAAAGCGCAAGATTCATGAGAACTTCTACCCTGCCAAAAATTAGCAGGAGCGTAAGACTGCAGATCATAAAGCACATGAGCTACTGTGGTATAGAAGTCACCACTTTAATGCTTCGGCTTACATCTTGTGCTTCAGAAGGCAAAATTTGAAAATGGAAATCCTCCGATAATTTATCTCTCCTCTCCTTATTATACAAGCATATAGTTCCATAAAAAGGTTCTGCAGTAAAAAATGAACAAACTATCAGAAGGAAGAACAACATGCACTCAGAGAAATAAAATTTTTAGAAAGAACACCGGGAATAGAAACAGCTATCACTTACCAACCAGTCCTGCTTGAAATTGGAGGGAAAGAACTTTAACCGATATCTTCAATCCGCTGCCACAAAACAAGCAAGCACATTCAACCATAAATGAGTCAGTGATAACCAATATGCGGGAGTTCAACAATGAGGATTTAGTAGCATTATTATTTTTTATTAAAACAAAAGTGGCACTCTACAAAGCTGAGAAATTAAAAGTCATGAGCACCTGCTGTATTGTGGCATTGGGGTTTCTGGAATCCGTTGACCAAAGATCTGTGCTCTCTCATTTTCCCAATCAAAGGCTGGTTCATACGCGGGGAGGGGAGAAATCCCAAGATGCTGAAGTATGATGCAGTATTAGTAACCAGCTCAATAAATATTTATTTTAGTTAGAAATTATATTACGAAGGAGCGACAACTATACGCATAAACAGTAGTTATAGCGACCTTTGAAATGTGAGAGTCTGAGGGGTATAAGGTATCATCCATAAACTGGCGCCCCGAGGTGCTCGGAACATCATCATCAGATGCATCTTCAGCCTTCGATTGCCTAGCAATGGCTAGGTTGATTTCTGCGAAGATGGAGAAACAGTTACAGCTGATGAACGACCAAATACAGAGCAACTCTAACACATTGGCCTTTAAATTAGGGGCAGCTGACCACCCAAAAACTGGGCTGTCATAACATGTTGGACTCTTTCACTACAATGCTTTTAAATCATTCTGAAAGGAATAATAGTATGCTTGCCTGTTTCGATATCAGTGTCCGGTCCCTCAAATATCTGGTTGTCGAATGAAATAGGACCAGTGCTCTCATAACGGCCATACTTATTTTCATCCTTTACCCACTCAGTTTTGTAGCATTGAACCAGTTCACTAAGATGCGGCCAATCCTCCAAATTTTCATCAACCTGCGGAGAGTCCTAAGAAATTAATAACATTCAGAAAGGTTAAAGCACAATGCAATAGTTGATGATCTGTCCTACAGCATTATCAGCTAGAAATATCAAAGCAGACGGAGATACTTTCTCCTTGTGACAATAAGATCAAAAGGGATGAGTTTTGCACAAATTTTCTAAGCAAAAATATACAATTTGCAGAGCCTGCATGTAACGCGAAATAGATACATGAAGTGCAAAGAAGAATACATAGGTAACAAATGAAAATGCACCATCACTGATCTTGGATGTAAAAGCTCAAATGTTACAATTTTTTAATAATGAAATGAAAGTGGTTGATGAAAACTGAAGATGGGCCGGCAGCATTAGTATCTCTTCGTTCCTTGGGAAACACACACAACACCAAATTAAGGAACTGGATCCTCTCTGCATGTCAGAAGATTCCTTGCCTAAACATATCCGCATACAAAAGAATGTAGTTACATGAATAGAAGAACCCAACTCATTATAGCAGCTACACCAAAAGCCCCACACAGAATATTAGTACACCAGCAGCAACTTGGTGTTAACCATGATAAAAGAAACTTGTGATAATGAACCAGCAAACTGTTAACCATGATAACAGAAACTTGCGATAATGAACCAGCAAGCTAACCAATAGATCAAGCTTAAGATTAGAGGCAGTGGATTTTCGAGGTATCCTTCGAAAGCGCTGCCCGTTAGCTGATATACTTTCCATGACCTGAAATCTGAAATAGTACAGTTCAGTCCTTCAAAATCTACACATTAACCCAGGAGTTCAAAATAGCTCATCCAGTCTATATTTATAATTATAAACACATCATATGTCAGGAAAAAAAAAATCTAACCTCAAACCATTAACGGAAATTTTTTAATAAAGCATTCAGTACCAGCAGCACCAAGGAAATGCGATAAACATTAAACACACAGTATAAAATACTTATTTGAATCAAAGCCACAATACCTGAAACTTCCGCAAGGTCAGCAAAGCCCCATTAGGTCAGCAAAACAGCAGATCTACAAACCAAAACCCTAAACCACTAGAAGGCAAGCCAAAAACTAACTGAGATTGGAAGGAAGCAGGCGATAATTAAGATTAAGCAGTTGCGGAAAAGACGTCGCTTAAAGCATCGGTAAACGAGAGTGCGAATGAGCAGTGGGAGTGGGGGAGATCCTTAAACCAAACGTAACCTAATTTTAAAACAATACCAATTTTAAATTAAATTGAAGAGAAGAGAAGCAAATGCGGAGTAGATGCGATTGCTTGCATAAAGTCGCGACAGCGCAGAATCCCCATTCTCTCTCTCTCTCTCTATCTCTTTCTCTCTCTCCCGCGCTGTCCGGAGCTGGTGAATGGAGACGATAAGCAGGTCTTCTTAGCTGTTGTGAAGTGTCAAGTGTGCTCTCGTACTCATTTTTTATTATTTGTTTATTCGTTTTTCTCCTTTATTTACGTTCTGATTTGGTCTTCTTTTTCGACGTTTTCTATTTTTCCTTTTTTTTTTTTTGAAATTACAATTATAATAAATTCTAAAATTAATTGAACTCAATTTTGTGTGAGGGGGAGTGGTTCGAATAAATACTAAAATTTTTCTGAAAACTATAAACTCACGTGTTCTTTAATGAAGGCACAGCTGATCATTTTTTAAATAATATTCATCGATTAAAATGTAATGTTCATCACTTCATTTGTGTATAAAAGTCATTCAGTTGATGAACATTATACCTACTGCAAATATAAATATAAATATTAAATAAAAATAAAAATATTTAAGAAATTTAAATACTAGAAAATGAAATATTTGAAAATAATAATTAAAAAACTCCTCCACTAGGATCAACACCGCCAACCGCCTTAAAGTATGCATTGCATGAATCCTGAAATGACGCCGACGTCAAAGACTGGCTGCTCCTCTGGGTGAGGATCTCTCGAGTGCGGTCCTAATACATATTAAATAGTTATTAAAATGATGAATAATAACTAAAAATAATTGAAGGAAAGCTATTTAAGTTTACGCAACTCACCGTCATCTCCTGCGAACGTCGATCCACTAACAATCTACGCTCTGGCACGCGTGAGTGTAGACCATCAACTCGTGAGGCTTGACTGGCCTCCCGAGCTCGGCCTCCTACAAATAAAATAAAATGTTAAATAATTCAATAAATTTAAAGTTTCTAATCGAAAGGAAACTATTTAATTAATACATATCATCCGACGCTAGTGCTCGAGCATTCCTATTTATCCCGCGGTGTGCAGCGGCGGTCGAGCATTTTGATTTTTCTTTTACCGCTGCTGCAATGCATGGTACTCATGCATCCTCCATTGCGCCATCCGCAGATCCCAACTTGGATCATCTATTCATATCGACCTCTTCGCCACCACTCGAGCTTTGTGAACAACGTCATTGTAGCGCTTCGCTACCTGCTTCTCTCATTTCTTCTAGACATTCGCAGGGCTCATAACTTCCGCTGACTCATCCCAGTGGAAGTGCGTCTTAAATAATAAAAATAATTAGAAGAAATATAAATAAAATATGCACTTGAAATAACAAGAAGAAAAGGACATACCCTCCATGACGCAAACTAATGGTCTCGAGACGCTCTACTGGCATCTTGGAACCTCGGGGCGTCCGCATCTAGCTGGGAAGTGATAATGTGAGTCGCTTAGCGCGACATCTTGTGGCTGGGCTCCAACACACAAATTAAATAAAAAATCAAACTAGTTTATGAAATAGAAAATAAATATTTAAAAATAAAGAAAAACTAACCTCCCGCTAATCAATCTCAGATCCCAAATAGCATTGGGATCGAGGGTCCGTACCGGACGATCTACTCGAGCACCAGCTCTAACTGCCGAGGTGGCGACATCTATCTCGGTAGATGGGCTCGTACCACTCGGGCTCGTCGCATCACGCAGACCCTGTTGGGTTGAGCCCGAGAGAGAGTCGATACTCAGAAGAGAGTTCTAGGGGCCCGACTACGTTCTCTTTGAAATTCCTGGCCTGTTGTGTCTCGGTCTCATCATGTTGTGCGTCTGGCAGATCCTCGCCAGACGCACGAGCGTCTCCCATGTCCCGTGACGAGCGTGGCTGACGAGTCATAATCTTAAACAATATCAACATTTCACATTCAAACTCAACAAATATCAATATCAACAATCAATTCAACAATATTAACATTTCAATTTCAAATTCGACAAGTATCAATTCAACAATATCAAACAATCAAATTCAACAATTCCACAATTTCAACATTTCCATAAATATCAACATACATGCGATTCCACAAATTCATTACCTATACATATATACAATAAATTCAATAATATCAATTTCAAAGTCAACAATTCCACAAATTCATCAATTTCAAATTCAACAATTCCCCAATTTTCACAAATATAAACAATTTCACAAATATCAACATACATAAGATTTCAAAAAATCAATACCTAACGGATGGGCGGTGCGAGGAGACGGCTGGGATGGGCGGTGGAGGCTACGGCTGGCTGGGCGACGGAATGGGTGGGTTCGATTTGAGGGATTTAAGATTTGTTTCTCGATCGATTTTGGAAAAATGGTTAAGTTCGATTTTAATCTCTACATTTAGCGTTCACGTGAATGCTAAATGAAACCCTAGATTAGCGTCCACATGTATGCTAACTGATTAAGTTGCCACTCTAAAATCGAAATTTAGCGACTACGCGGACACTAACTGATTAAATTGTCGCCATAAAGTCAAATTTTAGCTACCACATGGACGCTAAGTGATTAAGTTGCCGCCCTAAAGTCAAAATTTAGCAACCACGTGAACGCTAACTGATTAAGTTGCCGCTCTAAAGTCGAAATTAGCGATCACATGGACGCTAATTGATTTATTTACCGTCCTAAAGTCGAAAAGTAGCGACCACGTGTACGCTAATGTATATATATTTTTATTAAACCCTAAACCCTAGTCGAACATTAGCGACCACGTGGATGCAAATTTAATAATTCAAGAATTAAATAAATAATTAGCAACCACGTATACGCAAATGTTTTATTTAATTTTCTGACTTCTTACTTGTGTTTGACCCTCTAAATGTCTGAATCAATCTTTGAGCCCAGCACATGAATTGTAGGATTTTGCGTCAGCTTTCTAACAGATTATGTTTCGTGTCCATCAGATCAATGACTCATCTTCTAGAATCTTTCTAAGCACGAAAGGCAAGAAACACGCAATGTTTGAGATGCATTCTTCTTTACGAGACACTTAACCACTACTTTGAAATATTTGCATCAATCATACGAGGAAATCAAAACCATTTATCTCGTATGACATGACAAAAGTTTGCACACTAAACTAGATTGATGCATACATTTCAAAGTAGTAGTTTAATGTCTCGTAAAGAAGAATGCATCCTAAACATTCATTACAAGAAACTATCGTTTTAGCGTCCAAAGTTTATAGTCCACATAGGAATGGACACTAATTAGCGTCCACGTGGTTCCCAACCAGGAGTGGACGCTAATATTAGCGACCACGTGGACGCTAACATTGGGTGGGAAACTTTGTCAGGAAACTTAGCGTCGGATTAGCGACCACGTGGTCGCTAATTTTGGTGTGAAAATTTTGGTGGAAAGTGTTAGCGACCACGTGGAAGCTAATATTATTATTATTTTCTTATTTTGAAAAATTAAAATTAAAATATTTTTAGAAAATATACAGTATATTAGCGAACACGTGGTCGCTATGTTTAGTGCGGAAAAAAATTAGCGACCACGTAGTTGCTAATATTTATTATATTTTTTAAATAAATTTTAAATAAATTTTATTTTACAAAAAATATAATATTTAATTAATTTAGCGACCACATGGTCAAAAATTAATTTAGCGA
Organism: Echeveria elegans; assembly: GCA_035048345.1. Classification (NCBI taxonomy): domain Eukaryota; kingdom Viridiplantae; phylum Streptophyta; class Magnoliopsida; order Saxifragales; family Crassulaceae; genus Echeveria; species Echeveria elegans. The sequence continues at coordinate 213,678 of JAWWMW010001232.1, forward strand.
TAGGTTAGTTTTACTGTTTATTTAATTAAATTTTTTATTCTAATAATGCATATATATTTCAAAATTATTGATTAATTTATTTTGTAGGTTGGAGCCCAGCCACATGGTATCGCGCGTGGCTACTAACATCATCACCTCCCAGCCGGATCAGAACACGTGGAGTTTTAGCGAAGCCAGTAGAGCCTCTATAGACCACTGGTTTGCGTCGTGTCTCGTATGTCAATTTGTTTGTTCTTTTATATATTATATGAATATATATGCTTCTAACTTAATTTTTTTCTCAGACGCACTTCCGCTGGGATGACACAGCGGAAGATATGACTCCCG
>JAWWMW010001234.1:4157-21287 GCA_035048345.1 Echeveria elegans
TAAACAAAATGTTCAATAGTTTGTCATTTTGATTTTGTATGTCTTTGAATTTTTACAAAAATTTTAAATTTTGTTTGCTACGAGTATGATTATATATATACTATGGGAAATTAAAGCTTTGTGAAATATTTATATTTAAAAATAACAAACAAAATTTAAAAAATCCCTAAATATTCAGAGACGTACATAATCACAATGACAAACTATTAGAAATTTTGTTTATATTTTTTTTATAAAAGTGTTTGTTACATTTTGGTAAATATTTAAAATATAAAATTAAATTTATACAAAAATATTGTTAATGCATAATTTTTTTATCAAAAGTGTTAGTAAAGGGTTACATTTCTCTTATCGATTTTACAAAATTTTGAATTTTTTAGAGTTTTTTTTGATATTTTTTAAGGTTTTTTAAAGTTGACATTTGGTTGGAGGTGACAACTTCTAAAAAAATGACGAATAGGAGATGTTTAAATCAAAATGTTTAAATAAGGGGTGTTAATGTTTAAATTTCGTGAATAAAGTGTGTTCAACACTAATTTACTCATTAAAAATATAGAAAAATATAGGAAGAATTCTGCATTGATGTGGTTTTGAACTCTTGACTTTGAGTTTCCAAGACAAAAGTTCTTCCACCTGATCAATTTGATCACAATTCTTTAAATTATAATTAGGAAGTAAAAAATTAAACAGATGGATATGACTGATTTAATCTATCTATTTAAGTGAATGATAAGTGGATTGATTTAATGGATGATTAATGAATATGGATAATTATAACAATTCTAGCTTCAAAGACAAATAAATGTTGAAGGGCACCGGGAAAATTGAGCAAATAATCAACTATAGGACTGGTAGAGGAGACCATTTATTTAAAGATTCAACAAGAAATTTGCAAATAATAATTTTTTGCAATAAACACAACCATATTGCCGTACAAGACTTACCTAGCTTCCACGGTAAGTTGTAAATGAGAAAGGTGAGAACAGAAGTGGAACATGGAAATTTTCGAACTTCTGGGACTCCTTGATTTCAAACACAACAGAGACATATGGAAAGAATCCGCCCGGACAGTATTTACCAGTGTTGAAACTTATTTTGTACACTCCAGGTTCAACATAATCTGCTTTCCCCATTAATTGACCACTTCGCCCGTCATTGTCCGTGACAGAAAATCCTAGCAGAGTCCAGTTCTCGGAAACAGAACCCTCAATAGAGGGATATGTATACTTACCCACCCACATTTCTAAGCGTACATCAACGCCTGCCGCTGGAGAGCCTTTGGCTACGTCCAAAACATGAGTTGTTATAGGGGGTCGAGTAGCTTGTGATGATTTTTGAGCAGCAGGTCTTGAAGCTCCAGTAAGATGACCCCCAATGATGGTCACTCTATCTTCTAAGGCCAGCGCAAAAATACATTTTGGTTAAACATATTGATCTCAGCAACCTAATCCTCTGTACTATATAAAAGCATGATAGTGCGTCATATATCACATGAAAAAGTTGAGAATGAGATCATCAGAAGCCACTGACTCGCAAAAATGGAATAGCACAACGAATCAAGAAACGAGGCTTGCAAGAAATGTAAAGTGAAACAATCCTATTCAATTAAAAAAACAAACCAAAAGTGCAACGAAAGAGTTTTTACCTTCCACTTTTTTACCAGCAGGAGTGGACTGCGGAGCATCAGTTGCAGCAGACTTGGTCTGAATCAGTTTCAATAGCCTTAACTCAGTTATTTTCATCTGCTCCTGGGCAGCCATCTCAAACTCAACTATCGGCCTGTTTGAAAATCGTCGCTGCCACGACCATATTAAATTTAATCAAAAGAACTGAACTCAAATATTATTTTCTTATACAGACCTTTTACCATTGCAGTCACTGTAACGTCAACACTCAAGACCATTAAATCGAGAATAAATCTGAATTATATATCTTTCAAACTACAGGAACAGATGACTTGGAAAAGAGCTAAAAACCATTAGACTTCTATATGAACTAGTTCACCTTCAATTCAGAAAGAATCTCCGGAGTGCTCTTCCCGGATGCACAAATAAGAAATACAAATCCAAATTTTTGTCTATACTTAGCATTCCACTCCGATAATTCCTGCGACATCAACACATCATTCGTCACAAAGCCTACCCAATCATCAATTCATCACAAATCAAATAAACCTTAGTTTCCCGGCCTTAAAACGAGCTCACTAAAGATCCAAGAAAAATCTACATTTTTTCCTTTCCAAAAGGATAACCACACTCAAACCTGCAAAGTGGAATCGTTAGCCGTGGCTAGCGCAGTTGACTGCTCCCCTTTACTCCATCTACACATCAGTTCAACACAAAAATCAAACACCAGAACAAACAGACATTACTCGAAATCTCACTCCATTACAAACACAAAAAACCAAAAACAAATCAAACACCAAATCACAGTACAGCCAAATTGACTTAACTGAGCACTAATCTTACTGCCATGACCAGCAGCCGGAGTACTCCGTCCGATCGCAGGATGAGCTGCAAAAGCCTCAAGCCATCCATTCACATCAACCTTCAAAACCGATCAATCTCAACTCACTAATTTCAACATCCAAAAAATCAATACATTCATCAATCGAAGATATAAACGTGGTCAACGAACCTTGTTGAACCATATGTCCCTTGCTGCCTGAATCGCAAGATCGTACGACGCAAACGGCGTCGCTTCAGCCATCTCCTTCGCGAATTTCGTACTCCCGCAGCATGCCAAGTACTCTCTCTCATCCAACGCCACATCCGCCATCGTCGTCTCAATTCGCTTCACGAAACGCAGCAAGTTACATATATACACGAGACTCTAGCGACGGAAAATGAATTAGCGACGGAAATATAGAATTAGAGACGAAACAGTGTCAAGATAGAGGCGAGGGAAGAGGAAGAATCTGGAGAAGGTTGATGGCTGGAATGAGACAGAGAGCGGCGGCGACTTTGCCGTCGTTGATTAGGAGTTTAAGGAAGGAAGGGTTGACGAGACCGGTAGTTCAAAGAGGGGGATTGCCGTTGCTCAGGCGAGCTTTTTCGTTATATGATCAGATCAATCTGATTGATAACGTGCCTGATGATCAACTGCGATTTCAAGGGTAATTTGAATTGAAGTGATGAGACATCTTTGGATGGTGAACTGTTTGTTTGAAATATTTGATTTTCTGAATTGATGAATTCTATGGTTTTAGGAAGTGGATGTGGTCAAATGATGGAAATTAGGGTTTAGGTTTGGGAAATTCAATCAAATTAGTGCTACGAGAAACTGCTTCTTTAATGCTGTAATGTCTGACTTTTGAAATATTGCTTTGATTCATTGACCATGATGCTAAGGTATTCCTCTGATTTTGTTGTTTTCCTCTTCAAGTTTTGATTCATTTGGTGCAATGTGTGCGATTTGGAGCCGGAGGCTAATGAGATTGAAGTGTCTTTTTAGGTATACTGACACTGGCTTTACGGTGAATGGAGCCGATTACGAAGGAAGTTTGCTTTGCGTTGGAAATTTGCTGACGTCTTGGAGTCCGAAGAAGTTCTCGGAAGTTACAGCTGACAGGTAAACAAGCTTATCCTCTATCATATTTTTCAGTCATTTTTCTACCGGGTATGAAATATCTAGTACATTTACCATGTGAGTGTGAGCGCACACACACACAAATTGTATGCTGGTAACGCCTTGAATTAGCATTTTCTTTCTAAAGTTTGTTTTTCTTGTTTTTTGCTGCCTGATAATTCTTTTTGACTTCTTACAGTTTGTCTATCTTCCAGACAGTGCGTCCCATTCCAGGTAAGATTTTTGGGTTTTTTTAATTTTATCGATAGTACCGGAAAGTATGTTAATTGTGCATTAGTCAGCTTCTGCACGTGCATATTCAAATAGTTTGAGAATTGAGACTCAAACGTACATGCTTGACAAGTTAATCTGAACTTGTTTAGTTCTGCCTTTAGTTGCATATGTGTACTACTGTCTACAACTTGAATCAAGTAGTATCTTTACTTTCTGATCACTATTCTCTTCTTTCACAGAGATACTTATTCTGGGGACTGGAAGGTACATTCAGCAAGTTGACCCTGAACTAAGGCAGTTTGTTCGTTCCACTGGGATGAAATTAGAAGTCGTTGACTCGGTATCTATCCCTCCTTTCATGATTGTGTCCCTGTTTTATTTGGAAATATTTTGTCACAATTGTGCTGTATCTTCTAAAAAGCCCTTTAACCAATCCCTAATGATGCAAACCCTTTAAGTGGGGGTACTTCGGGAAACCTTATTCATAGTTACACTTTGAGCTGTTTTTCACCCTACCTAAAAATAGTTACACACTTACACTTTGAGCACATGACTAAAAATACTGACCAAGATGAAATAAATGCAATTCTAATTATCCTAGTCATTTAAGCGAAACATAGTGTGATGTGCAAGTTGTAGCTGCAGTGAGAACTGTATGCAGTAGATGTGGACATGCCTGTTATTTAGTCTGTTATAGTTTAAAAATAATGTCACAAGAGACTTTGGTCTGGGTACATTGAGATTTCCATCACTTTATACAATTTATTTGGCAAGCAAATGAATGGTCACCAGTTTCAGGCTCGGTGTCATACTTTACGCCATTGCTTCATCTCACATTGCATTTCTTAACAGAGAAACGCTGCCTCAACATACAACATTCTGAACGAGGAAGGTAGAATTGTCTCAGCCGGCCTTGTACCATATGGAGTTTCATCATAGAAATCTCCTTGACTCTCGTGAAGTGGCGACTTGCACAATCTGATATATATGTTTACACTGTTTCGTTAACCTGACGTGGTGACGCCTCTGCCCCTAAGAAGTTCCTATCTCTTAATATACTTGTTCTGTGAAATTGGTGATAGTAATTTATTGTTTTCTTGTTTAAAAGGATATATTACATATTCATATTCTAATATTCTCTCATGATAACTCCATATTTTTTTATTTATTTGTTTGAAGACCATGTCATTTCACTTGTTTATTTGTTTAATTACTTCAGTCCCATAATTTTCTTCCCATTTCCTTTTTTTGGTATCTCTAAATATTGTTTACATTTTCTTTAATGAAAATTTTTCTCTCTCGCATTTACACACTCTCTAATCTATTCACTTCCCACTTATTCGCTTTCCTACTTTTATCTCATGTAACTTAATTTCCTTAAAAATCGTAACAATTATGAAATGAGAGGAAGATTATAGGACGGAGGTAGTATTTTGGATCGCCGGAAGGTGAGAATAATCACTTGATGATTGCTCGGGTTCAACTCCCTTTAGATGCTCGTCATTATGTTGACGAGCGGTCTGAATTTGGAGGTTTTGGCTCCGCGAATGGCAAGGTAAAGTTACTTACGGTTTCGAAAAGTGTGGATTTTTGTGGAGTTACTACATTTAGAATTGCGTTAGTGTAACATGTAAGGACTTGGATCCAGGATGGCGAGCTGACACTTGCAGAAATTCAAAAATGCCATGGTTTCAAGAAAAGTCGTGTTTGAAACGTGGTTTCGTGAAAAAAAGTGATTGAAATGATGCAGTTTAAATCTAGGCTTTAACCTCCTATGGGAAAACTGAACCTTGTTCAAAATAATGTCAGTTCAATTACTGTGGTTCTCATTCTACAGGTAATGCTAACTTTGTGGTGCTCTTTTTGGTAGGTGCAAGTAGTGCATCAAATAAATCACGAAGGAGAAGTTAATAGAGTGAGATATATGCCGCAGAACCCGTTTATTATTGCTACAAAGACAGTGACTGCGGAAGATGTGTTTTATTATAGTAAACACCTGTCAAAGCCACCTGCGGATGGAAAATGCAAGCCTGATTTTGAGGCTGAGGGGACACAGTTCAGAAGGTTATGGTTTGTCATGGAGTCCTTTCAAACAGGGGCATTTGTTAAGTGGTTCTGACGATGCTCAAATTTGCCTGTGGGATATAAATGGGACTCCAAAGAACAAAGCTCTTGATGCAACACAGATATTTAAGGTTATGTCTGGTTTACTAGTTTATCAGTGTGCAGTTGTAAGTTTCAAGAAGTATTATCTTATAGGACATTTCTTAATTATATGACCTAAAGTAACACGACTATGCAGATGGAAGTTATATCTTAAGACAAAGGGAGACTCAGACTACCAAGTGTCTAGCATCAGACGCAGTTTGAGCTATTAGAGAGAAAATGATATGCTTTTTTTTATATATATAATTCTTATGATATAGGGAAAGTTGTGTACAGTATTGTTGCTACCTTGTCTGAGCTTTTGTAAAGTTTGTGCCTATTTTGCTACATGTTTGTGGCAGGTCCGTGATGGTGTGTTGGAAGATGTAGCTTGGCATATGAGACATGAATATTTGTTTGGTTCCGTTGGTGATGATAAGCTTTTGTTGCTGTGGGATTTGCGGTCTTCTGCAGCTAATAAGCCTGCTAATTCTGTAATGGCTCACAATAGTGAGGTACGTTATATTTGGCACGCAACATAGTGTTCGCATATTTAGGGCACAGTTCCCATCTTTTTAGCGGAGATCCATTCCTATTTTTTTCAAGAAAGCACTCAGCATGAATCCACATTATGTTAAATTCTTACTTTTTTATATTCTACTCATAGTTTCACTTTTATATACTTCATCTAGGTCAACTGCTTAGCTTTCAACCCATTAAATTGTAATGGGTTGTGGCGACTGGATCTGCTGACAAAACGGTTAAATTATTTGATCTTCGCAATCTCAATATAGCGCTTCATGCCTTTGATTCCCACAAGTAAGATGCTTTGCTCGATCCAATTTGCCTATATAATGCTGCATTATCTGCCCATATGGTACACTTGAGATGTAGCTTTTATCAAATTTTAGAATTACCAAATGAAATATTGATAATGGCAAACAGGGAAGAGGTGTTTCAAGTTGTTTGGAGCCCTACTAATGAGACTATATTAGCTTCTTGTGTTGTCTGTATAGAAGACTCATGATATGGGGATCTAAGCAGGTATGTTTGAACAGATTTTCCATTTCATTCTTGGTATCACATGATTACACTGATTAGAATAGAGAATGAAAAGAGTCATGTAACGAGTAGCCACGCACTGCAAACTACCTCTTGATTTGGTTCAGTTTGACTACATTTTAAATACGTGGAAGCATGACGGACCTGGCCAGTTTTAACCTGATTCAAGATTTATTTGAATTAATATGCGATTTGATCAGTTATCTGGAAAGTCAAAGCTTCTGCTGCAGTTTTGAGTTATTCCCCCTCGTAAATTTGAAGCTCTTTTTTTACCCCAATTATACTTTGAACTGCAACTTTCTGTGAATACAATATATTTATTTTTCATAGGGTTAATAATAGAAAAAAATTTGTATCTGTAACACTTTTATCAAATAACATCCCTCATTTTTTTACATTTAAACACCCGCATGTTTTCGGCATTAACGTTCAACACCATCTGTCACAATTAACGACAATTGACCTTTTAATCGTAATTTTAAAAATAAAAGAGGTCCGATTGAAAAAATAAAAAAAATACAAATTGACCCCACCACCTTAGTGAAAAAATACTCGTGTCTGAGGAGGAGAGGGGTGGGGGAGGGTGGTGGTGGTGGTGGTGCACTAAACTACTACTCTGAAAGGGTATGCATCAATCTAGTTTAGTGTATGTTAGTATGCTTTGAATTCTAATGGCTGAAAGGTGTCAACAATGGCTGCTAGTCGGCTGTCAACAATGGTTGTTGGTTGGCTGTTAGGTGAAGCATGGGCAGCTGGTTTTTTGGACAAATACAACCGTTTGTATGTGCCTGAAACCTCTATATAAAGAGGTTCATTTGTAATTCAGAATCACACCATCACACCAACACAACATCTCTCTAGATAATATTGTGTAGCCTTACACAATACTCTGTAATCTCTCCTCTTTACAATCAGTAAAACCTCTTCTCTGTTCTGGTGGACGTAGCCAACAAATCGTTGGTGAACCACGTTAAATATTTGTGTCATCTATCTTTACTATCTGTTATCTTTCTCACATCCGTCATAACAGATTTGTTTCTATACATTGTATTTGGTTTCATGTGAGTCTGTTGAAGGCTACTCAGAAAACTCCTGTAAATAAATTTGTCACCCAACTGATTCAGAAACAGTCTGTTATCGTTAGCTGTTTCGAATGTTCTTTATTGTCTTTACATCTAATAAAGATTTTTTTGTTGCACATTGTCTCTTTTCTCTTCCATTTTTCACTCAAACATGAACAATATGAACGAAATCATGCTTCTTTCTATTTTCTCATTGTACGCTTTCTGTAGCTGACTGACCAGTAGCTATTCTTACGTGGGCTGTAATGTGATTGATGATAGTGTTTGAATTTTGTTTACAAATTCTTTTCAAATGAAAGCGTTTGTGACTTGGTGTTGCGTTTACATATTTGTTGTTGCAACTCTCATATATCTCAAGGAATCATTATAGTTTGCTCTCGGGTGTTTCCACTTTTATGGGTTGCCAAAAGTATTTATGTTAGGTGTTCAAAATTATTTGCATCTTTTCTTTTGTTTTGAATCAGACAGCTGAACTCAACATAAGAAGTAAAATTTATCTGAATAACTCAACTTCAACTGAAGTAATTTGGTAATTTTTTTGAAGTAGAAAAGTTCAACACGAACTTAATTGAGCACTCCTTTTTAAATAGTCTATTTGAGATGTTGGACAGAATGGTTGAAATTTAAGTTCAACAGAGCTGGCCATTTGTGCTCCATAGGGCTACTGTATGAGTATGCGGTCAAGCTCATATCGAAGTTTTTTGTTTTGTTTTTTCAATGTTTTGTTTCTGTAAACAACAGTTTTATTTTAAAATCTAATTGAGAGCTAGAAGCTTAACACTTTCCTGCCTTATGACCTCTTAATTTGGGGGGCATATGTGACTGACACTATATATTGATGGTTTATAAGTATTTTAATTTCATAATAATTTGTGACAGGGGCATGAAAGGCAGAATTTCAGCAACCTATCCAGATGCATTTCCAGATGAATCATCAAAAGAAGAGCTTGACAATAGACCAGACCTTGAATTGCCACAATAAGACTTGCGAGTGATGAAAACTCAGGCTGTACCAAATCATCAAATCTTGTTGATTTCATCTTTAAAATGTAAGCAACATCTATAGGGCATTTGAAGTATCTTATAACAATTAGATCAGGAAGGAAACTGAAGATACAAGTTTTAGTTGTACACTGTGTTTGCTTATTAGTTGCTACTTTTACAATCCATGTTCATTTCGTCATCACACTTCTTGTTTTCAATATATAAAGATTTGATTAGGTGTAACATTTCACCCCTGGCCTAGTACCAAATTCTATACAGTCCTACAGACAGCGTTCCATGTAAACCTGAACGCTTCACCATCAAAAAGTTTAGGCTTCTGTTAGTATACGAAAATGCAATTATAAGAGGAATTGTAGTCTGTCAAATCTCTGCAACAGATACATCTCAACTCATAGATCAAATGCTATCTCCAAGTGGTCTGACAAGGCACCCAGTACGGCTAAAAACCAGGTACCTCTCCTGGCAGTGGAGCCAAATCATTTTTGCTGAATCTTTCTTCACTGTAAAAAGCTGCTCGGACCACTCGGCCTCCGAAGAAACGACCATCTAGGTCAACATAAGCTTTGGTTGTCTCTTCTGATCTTTCAAACTGAATAAAGATTCTAACCGCCTCATCAGCTGGGAAATTTGGATCCACCACTTCATATATGAGTACCCGAGTAACTGTTCCATATTTTGCACACTCTGATGCTACTTCATCCTCAAGATCATCATCTACCTCACCAGGTCCCACCTTTCAATATAATTGAAAATTAGTTACTATGAGATGGCCAAAATTATAATTTTTGCAAAGGGATGATAGACCTTACAATTCACCATAAAATGAAAACAAATTACATTATATAAGTAACAAGACATGCTATTCTCACTTCAACACAAAAACTTATTGACTCTCCACAAGACCACAACTCGAACTTGAGACTGCTAAGGGTACCAGAATGAACCTCATTAAGAGACACTCTCAAAAAAACAATTTCGGGATGGTTAATAATGGTACTAAAGAACAGAAATTAATACCGGAGTAATAGCCAATTTGAAACCTCGGCATTAACTATTGTAAACCACCTCATGTCTCTAATTCTACTAATATGGAACGTGTGACACCGGACAATTGCTAAAAACATGTTGCACTGGTCATCAGTAACAGTTCTAACAAAAGCAACTAAAACTAGATGTGACCCTAAGAAGCATATGTACTACGTCAAGTTTTCCGGTCAGCCTTAAAATTTACAAAAATCAGTCCAAAAAGAGTCCATTTCATGATGACAACCAGAAACAAATTGCAGACAGGGTAATGATAAACACATATATGACGTGTTAAAACATTATCACACAATTGGCCACACGCCACAGCTCAAATGATCAAGTAGAATGAATATTGAGGTAGTTCAGATGTCTTGTACTCAAAGCTACATGATGGTGTTAGAAAATTGCAGTCTAGTTGGTTTCAGCTCAATGCCAGCCACGTAGAAGCATGAAAATTAGACTAATGCATAGAAAACACTGTCTATGCTTAAACAATGACACAGTATTTACAGAACTTGAAGGTAACCATGAGTCCATGACCAACAGTGACGCGAGTATGCCTAACTGATGACACCTACAACGCAATGATAAATTGATAATGTTAAAGCAATGGATGTGAGCTACTCAGACTAATGATTATCAGTCAAAGATTTGAAAGAAAATTTACCTCGAGGAAAATATGTGATATAAAATATGATATGCGTAAAGGTCAAAACATACGAATAAATGAAGAACGCGCAAGAACCTAATTCGAATGTGGCGATTCGCTATATGATTACCATATTCCTGAGCAGCAATACACGGGTTGGGGGACTGTTAAAGTTGACCCCCTTTACTTTCTTATCCTGCTTCGATTCACTAGCATTGACAATTACCCCAGCCCGCCTATCAGTCTTTTTAGCCAGCAAAGGAGTAGTAATTCCTTGCTCCTGCTTTCCAAGCCCTTGCCCTTGCTTCCACCCCATCTTAGCCATCATTCTCTGTGCAGCAGTCATCTGCCCACCCGCCCCAACCCCCAATCCAACTGTTTCAGACTTCCCAATGCTAAAACCATCAGGATTCGACGGTGGCGAAGGAGACCTAGGAGGCACCGCACCACCACCACCACTCAATGCAGCCCTCCTCTGCCAAGCCTCCTCTCCCGAAATATTCAACCTAGCTTCCCTCTCCTTATCCTTCTCAGCCTCACGTTCCCTCTCTCTCCTCTCCCTCTCCCTCTCCTCCTCCTCTTGCCTCCTCCTAACCTCCTCTTCAGCCGCCTTCCTCTTCCTCTCCTTCCTATACGCTTCATAATCATTAGGCCTCGCCGGATCATACTCCTCCACCACATGCGCATTAACACCAACCAAAGCCGGTTGATACACTGGAGAACTCTTCAATCCAGCATCCGAAACAGCAGCAGGTGATGCTGTAACAACGACCTTGGGAATCACCGATGGTTTCGGTTTGTTCTGAGATTTGAGAAGGGAGTGTGGAGGCGGTAAGATGGAAGCGGGTTTACGGAGAGCGGCGGGTGCCATCTTAGCGCTACTAGACCAGACTGTTGTAGTGGAGGACGTGGTGTTATCATCGTCGGCCGTCGAGGACGGCGGTGGAAGATCTCCGTAGAGTCCTCCCAGCATTTTGCGCAAATTGAAATTGGGATTTTTAGGTTTAGGGTTCCTTGTTCATCATCCGTATGTAAATTCTTCATGCCCAGACCAAAAGAAATACACGTTTATTTTCCTTAATAAGCAAATGAAAATTAAAAAACTACTCCTATAAATACTCCTAGATAATAGTTAGAAGATTATTAGATGGATATACAGCGGAGCTACGAAATTTAGTTATCGGGGTTTGCGTAAAGATTATAAAGATCGCTCTCTTTCAATTTTTATTTTCATAAATTGTTCAATTACATACATCGTCATTATTTGCAGTATAAAACACATTCTTTTCAATACAGCAATTAAGAATCTGACATATGATTGCGCAAACTAGCTATCAAAATAGAAAAATATCTCTCTTTTTTTTCTGCAGAATCTGAGAAAGATCATTCAAATCAACAAGTTGTGGAGTAAAATGCCTTTTTGAATAGATTTTGTTGCACTCTTTTTCGATGCACAAACGTCACTTTCGGAAGATGGATTTTTTTTTCTCAAAAAGTGGTCCAAACTTCGTTCTATAATAAAAAGTAATTTAAAAATCATTTACAATCGGCACAACTCAAAATCTAAATAAATAAAAATTATAAATATAATATATTGTATGTAAACTTACGTGACATGTTACTTCAAGATACAAGCTAATATTCCACATCGAATTGAGGTAAGATTTCAAAATTCACTGATGTAGATGGAATGTCAATAAAACAAGGGTGAAAATCACTGAACTAAATAAAACTCTTGGTGCTCGCCTGATTGCGGCTTGGTCGGTCGAGCTCTCCACTGTTCCACACTCACCGTCCGTGCAACTCACTTGTCGCTTGTCAGTTTGTCTAATGTGTTTGTTTCGTGTATTGTTTTTTTTTTCTTTTTTCATTGTTAGCAGCTATCAACTTTGTTGTGTTGTATTATTGAATGTTGGGCTCTAAATTTTTTTGTTTATAAAATAGATTAGGTGTGGTTTATAACGCTAATGGTTTTTATATCTACGTTACGATGAGCAGTGTTTCATACAAGATAGCACAACACAACATCTGTTACATTAATATGTTATTTAGAGCACAGTCGCCACGTCTCCTTAACCCATTAGCGTACACACATCGTACTTTCACCTGCATCGGAGAATAATCACAAAAAACCCACGCATAGCATGAGACAAGGGTGATAATGGAGTGGTTGAGCTCTTATCCTGGAAACACAAGTTCTCGAAGTCAAACACAACTCATAACATATTTCTCCCATGAGCCACAATAGTGTCTCATAGCATATTTTCTCCCCACAAGCCACTAGTGTTGTGTGAAGGTTATTATTCTAATTATTGAATTTTCATGCTTCTACGACGCAAGCCAAAGCTAACTCCACAAACGGAGAAATTGGGTCTCTGGGTCTGGCGTACTAATTTATTTTCCAACTATACGAGTTCCCTATTTGCGGTAAAAAGATAAACTTCCTGTTATATTACTTTTGCATTGGAACTTTGGGATAATACAACATCCATTGTGGCGTGGGAAAAGTCGCCAGTCAGAAGTCATAGTCATTGCGAGCACAAAAACTTGTCAGTATGCGCACAGGTTATTGTCGTGCAAGGAATAAGTACGAGGATACAAACGAGGAAGTTATGAAATCATGTTCAGTATATAACCCCCGGAAGTGAGCATTGGGATTTGGAACAATACTTTCCTCCCCAAGGTCTTCGCTTACAATTTATCTTTTTTCTTAAATAGTCTAACCGCTCTTTCTCTGTAGATTTCTTCTGGTTGAGTATGAGAGCAAGTCTACCAGTGTGCGTATGTTCACCAATCGACGCCCAGGTTTTTTGATTGGAAGAGTTGGTCAATATACAAAACAACCGCAGTTGACGCAGCAACATAACTCTGCATCTCAATCTTGGCCGATACCTCTGCAATTGACATTAAATTAAGGAGTTGAATATATATATTTAGAGGGAAATGTATGCAAAGCATGAGCCCATACCATCTTCATTGAGTTTGCTTAAAAGTTGCGTCTTCGATGGGAGAGCATACATCCCTGCAGCAACAGCTTTTCTTATAGCCCATCCATGATAAGGAGCAAACACCTTCGCATAGGCAGTTGAAGCCGGATCCCTTAAAGAATTTCCCCTACATAATAATGAACCACAGATAAACGCCAATAACTTTCACAAGCAACAAACTTATAGTCAAGCATTTGATAGATTATCACAGTTGAAGAGATCGAATTTCACACTCATACTCCACACAATTCCTTGTCAACATAAAAATACCGACAAATTAATCCACATTTCCACATATCAGTTTTATAATTTGATGGAGAAATACTCAACTCAAGCTTTTGAACGGAGAAAGAAAAAAAACAAGCGCGTCAGTGTACATACTCAGTTTGTATAATTAGCTCGAAGAGCACTCTGACCATATCAATACCACGCTTCACTCGCAAAAGGTTTCTGGTATGACTACCTGCTTTCCTCACCGAACCACCCTCTATATCACGATCAACCATCGCCTGCAAAGTCCCAATCGACTTCGACGTCTCTGCCAAATCAGCAACCTTTTACATTCAAATAACACAATGTAAAAAAGTCTGTTAAACTGAATTTAACGTAATTGTAAAATCTCTGAAATTCATCAATCGATCAAACCGATCTCTACCTTAGCGACGTAATCCATTTCGGCGAACTTGAAAGCGATACCTAAACAACCGAACAAAGGCGATACGAGAGAGCAAGCGCGAGAGAAAGGCTCGACATGGACATCGACGGGGTTTGAAGAGGAATTGAGACCGGCCGCTAGATCTTTGAAGGCTTCTGATATCTTCTTGAGTGGCTTTTCACCGTCCTTGGCCATTTTGAGATCAGAGGGAGAGATCGGAGAGAGTGGCGTTTCTGTGAAGATCGCTGCGGAGGGTTTGCGTTACTTCGTTTGTTTGGTTACGCCGCGTTTTAGACACATCTGGAATACAGTGGATGACATACAGGACCGACAGATTTCTGGTACATTTTCCATATTGTGTTCCCCAACGTTAAATTGTTGAATGGCATTTTTTTGGTTTTTTTTTTTTTTGATGTTATCAAGTAAATTATCATAATTGTAGCACAATCTTTTCTTTAAAAGACATCTCCAAAGCTTCCATGCTAGAGACGAGAAGCTCCAATGAAAAAATATGGAGTTTTTTTTGAAGTGCAATTTTGAAGGACGGCTGAGGTTAATAGTTCGGTTACCATGCCTGAAAAGGATTTATTATCAGAAATCATCCGTAAAATACGAATATTATAAAAAAAATCACATGTAAAACTTAATATTACCCAGACACATCTATATATATAATAGAATAGAGTGTGAACGCCTCATCAAATCGAAAATATTATAAAAATATCATTTGCCCTTATTTGACCAGGCCAGCCCATTAAAAATAAAAATTATACACAACACACGGGTCCAGTTCGACTCATTAAAAATTAAAAGTTTAAATTTACACAGACCACACGAACCGATTTAAATTTACACAAACCACACACGCCAGTTTAAATTTACACAGACCACACGGGCCAGTTTAAATTCATACAGATCACACAGCTCCAGACCACAAGAGTCTGTTCACACCGCGACGACCGCTAATTCATTAAAATATTTTATTACAGAAAACCACCCGTTAAAAAAAATTATGCCACCTTCGTGGTGTCACTGTCCTTGTGATTCGTGGGTTTGCTCTGAGATATTTTTTTTTGATTGAAAGTGAAATTGATAGTACACGACGTACATGACTCGAGTACATAGCAATCAGCTAAGAGCATAGCCCCAAAGGGCACCTCCACAGCACCACAAACGCACACGCAACAATGTTCATCAATCAACACAGCTGCCTTCTCAATGAAAAGGCACTGACTACAAGGTCAAAGACCAAAACACCACATCACTAGTTCGTAAATGAACTATAGTGGAAATTATTTAAGTCGATATACACACTCCCACACAGACATGTGTGGAGAAAACACCATAAAAAAGATACTCATCCACATAAAGTGGGAATAAAAACAACCAAAATTAAACACAAATATACAGAACTGTAAAAAAAATTAATCCCTCATGCCGGGACCAAAACACCCACCGAAACCTCTTGAACTGACGGACTGGATAAAACACCAAGATGATCCACCGTCCAACCGCGCGAGCCTGAGCCAGCCCAAAACACCGTCATCAACCACCGACCCGAAGCTCTCCGAGGATCTCCACATGCATGCACCGAAACACCCTCACCACCATCACCCGAAGCCAAAGCCCCAAGGTGTTCCACCATCCAGCCGCGCGGGCCAGAGCCGACTGTTCCAAATCTGATCAGATCTGTCCGATCAAAGCTCAACCAACCAACCCAAAGCACCGCCACTAACCACTGACCCGAGACTCGCCGAGGATCTTCACATGCATGCACCGAAACACCATCACCACCATCACGCGAAGCCAAAGCCGTCCGAATCATCGTGGGGGGCAGAGTCATCCAATTCATGACCTGGAGCAGCGGAAGAGGAAGACCGGCAAAAGGAAGCAGAGGGCCTCCTAGGGGCAGAGGCACGCCACCTCCGTGGAGGACGGCCTCCACCCCTGGAGGGAAGCCAACGAAGGAAAGGGGCGGTTAGATATTTAGAGGGAAGTTTGGGTAGAAAATGTTGAGATTGGGTATTAATGGGTTTGCTCTGAGATTTAACAACACGTCTCTCAATTCTCTACTCAAGGTATAAAATTAAAAGAGCAGCAAACCATAGGTACATCAACCTTACGTATTTTTTTTTAATTTCCCAAAAAGGGGATCAAAGGGTTTCACTCCTACCCCATTATGCCATGGGTGAGGTTTGAACCCTTGACCTTACGTGTTTGGCCTTCATGGTTCTCAGGGTCATTATTATCTGTGTGATTTCAACTGCTGCTTGCTTGTGTGTTAATATATCTACTTTATGGCTGTCAACGGGTCGAGCCTAGCCGATTATAAGTCAGCTCAAGCTCGGCTCATAAATATATGAACTATACTCGAGCTCGGCTCGAACTCGACGAGCTTGAATTCACTCGGCTCGAAAAAAAATTTATGTTCAGGGCATTATCAAGTGCATGAGCTACTCGATCAAGCTTGATAAACAAGCTACTCGAGTTGACTAAAGCTTGCCTCTGCCATGAGTTGGGGAAAATGTGAAATGTACTGGGTTTTTATTTAAGTGTTTCTTGTTACTTTAAATCTAACGGCCGATGTAGGATATGTGAAGCCTAAAGCTAAAACAAAATTTCAGCCTTTGCCTTCTTCCAATTCCATCCACGCCTTTTCAGCATTTCCAGCCTCCTGTGCTGCTGAGTTCTAATCTGAAATCAGCCCCATGGCTTAAA
>JAWWMW010001234.1:60228-70680 GCA_035048345.1 Echeveria elegans
CCATGTCCAATCTCCAAACGCAAAAAAGTCAACCCAATTTTCAACCCAAGTTTTGAAATTTCCGCAAAACCGTTGCATTTATAAATTTAATATCTCAAAATTTTACTAAAATTTAACATAAAATTTATATAAAAATATTGAACAGTCTGCTATTATTATTTTGAAACATCTTTAAATTTTAATAATTTTTTTAAATCTTGTTTGTTATTAACTCATTAAAAAATCAATAGATGAAAAACAAAATGAGACCGACCACAAGTTCAAGTTGACTCTCACTCGCTCACATTCACGCCGCTGCCGCCTTTGACTCATCGCCGCATAACCAAATCGCCAAACCACTCGCCGACATGGCTTCCGCCGCTCTAACCTCCGCCTTCATCAATCCAACCGAGGTGATTCCTTATCCGCCTTCTTAATCAATTCCGCATCATTTCCGCATTTCACATATTTACTTTTAATCAATTTACAGAAAAATGGAAGCCTCTCCTCCAGATTCTCACCATCAACTCCCGCTATAAAACCTACCAACTCCAAGGTTTTGCACAAGATTGTTTCTGTCATGGCTCCCTCTACTCGCTCCCCTTCCACCACTGGCTCGGTTTGTTAGCTTCTTTATTTGTTTATTCATTTTTCAGTTCTTGATTGATTGATGGCCTGTTGTTTGTTTAAGTGTGTGTTTGTGGTGAATGCGTGCGTAGGTGAAAACGGGGATGACGATGACTGAGAAGATATTAGCACGAGCATCTGAGAAACCTCAACTTGCGCCAGGGGAGAATGTTTGGGTCAACATTGATATCTTGATGACACACGATGTTTGTGGACCTGGCTCTATTGGAATTTTTAAACAACAATTTGGGGAAAATGCAAAGGTGAGGTTTTTTATATTTATTTATTATTATTTTACAGCTTTCTTTGTCCGGGTACTGCCGCTTTCTTTTATTAGATAAACTAGTGAATTACTGGTAGTGTTAGAGTTCGGAGTGTGATATAGAACATTAAGTTATTTGATTTATTCTGGTCTTTTTGAATATGTGTAGATTAGTTAGTATTCTTTTTGTGGATTTCTATGTTTGTGTACTATTTGAATCATAACAATCATGATGGCCGGAGCATATCATAGCTGTGGACTGTGGTCATGACTTGCATCTGGTCCGAACTACTTGTTAGTTATGATGAAGTACTTTTAAGTTTGATCAGTACGTTATGTGAGGTATCAGCACGTATTTCCCTTTACACTTCTCTAGTTGCACTCCTTAATTGTATCTGTATTTTTTTAATTCAAGGTTTGGGATCGTGAAAAAGTTGTCATCATTCCTGATCACTACATATTTACAAGCGATTCACGAGCAAATCGTAATGTGGATATTCTGAGGGATTTCTGCAATGAACAGAACATCAAGTATTTCTACGACATAAAGGATCTTGGTAATTTCAAGGTAAGTGGCGTTTTCTGAAGTGAATAAGATTTTTTAAACTGGACGTGGGCCCTTTCGTTCCTTTTTTGAACTGATTGATTCCTTACCACAATCCTAATGTTAGGCCAACCCAGATTACAAAGGTGTTTGCCATGTAGCACTTGCTCAAGAAGGTCACTGTCGGCCCGGTGAGGTCAGTTTCTTTTTTTTTCCACATGACTTCGGATGTATATTAGTGGTTCACTAGCTTCCTTCTTATAGTTTTTCACTTTTCTCCTCCAGGTTCTGCTTGGTACAGACTCGCACACATGCACTGCTGGAGCGTTTGGCCAGTTTGCTACAGGCATTGGTAACACGGATGCTGGTTTTGTCCTGGGTACCGGAAAACTTCTACTTAAGGTTCTTATTTCCTGTTCAGCACAAAATTTTATGGCTATTTTTTCTTCTTCGTCAGAACTTTATGGTTGAAGATGCCATTATTACCCTTATTATTTGAGTAATATTGACGTCTGATTTTTGTTGTTGGAAGTCACCTAAACTAAAACTCATAGTTTTCCTTTTCCCTGCATAGAGACAACTATTTCAAGATTAATCAGACCTTATAAAATTTTATTTCCTTCTATCCCAAGGGTTTAAGGGATGATTAAGGCTTACTTAAGGATTTTAGGTTAATATAGGTTTTGAATACATTGCTTATGCATTGTTTCTGGCTCTCTTGTCCAGCCCTAAAAAACCTTCGTTTGAACTACAACCCTTCTCTCCTATCCTCTCACATCTAACTACCACATCACTTAGTCTAAGCGATGTCTTCTCTTTATTGTTGGACTGTCCACAAGTCAGTTCGGTTGCTACCATGTTATAACTCACATAATCACATTTTAGGTGCCACCAACTCTGAGATTTGTCATGGATGGAGAAATGCCTGATTATCTGCTTGCTAAGGATTTGATTTTACAAGTAAGCTGTGAATAAATAGTTCCGTATTGTACATGAATAATCATACATTCAGATGGACACTTGATACTCTGTGTGACTTTTGCTTCTCATGGCCATCTCTGACCTTGTCTACCTAGATTCGTGCTTGTTAGTTACATTATCTTAATAAACACTATTCTGTTGGAGGCTGACTGTTCTAAAACAGGCATTGTGAGGATTAACATATGCATAATCTGTAGTTTCTTGAAACAGTTGCCGTGTTAGTTTCTGCATTTTCAGTTGCCTGCTATGACAGTAACAGCTACATAATATTCAAAATCATTTATGTCACTTGTAACTTGTTAGGATGTGAATTGGCCTTGACTAACTCAATATTTCAGATTATTGGAGAAATATCTGTTTCGGGTGGAACCTACAAGGCTATGGAGTTTGTTGGTTCAACTATAGACAGTTTAAGTGTATGTAACACATTTTTCAAAAATCTTAAATGCTCATTTTCTTAAGAAGCATTAGTTCATTGTCATAAATATTCACTTTTAAATCATTTCCTTGGTGCCACCATGGTACTTTTTGACTGAAGATGGAAGAACGAATGACACTATGTAACATGGTTGTTGAAGCTGGTGGGAAGAATGGCATTGTCCCTGCTGATAGTACTACTGTCAAGTATCTTGAGGTCAGTTTACTAGATTACTGAGGATTTTAATCACCTCTACTCCAGCAGGTAGAACTATGCGGGGACTCTGGCGTAGTCTCGTGAACATCAATATTCGAAGGACAGCACATGTAAAAAAATTGCATGCTTCTCATTTCATATGATAATAATTTTGTTGCAGGGCAAGACATCTATTCCATATGAACCAGTATATAGTGACAATCAAGCTAGGTATGTTTACTCAAAATTCTGGGTCATTGTTTCATAAATGGAAATCCAGGATACATTTTATGTTTTACTTTTGACAGAACTCAAACATACTTAAGCGTTATGACCCAGCTCATATTATCAAAAACAAACTTTGTGCCTTTGATTTTATTTTGTTGCAGATTTCTAGCTGATTATAGATTCGATATTTCCAAGTTGGAGCCTCTGGTTGCTAAGGTGGGCATGTTGTCCAACTCATGCTGTGTAGTTTAAAAAATGTTCTTAGTTTATTTTTGGTTAAGTGAGTCATTTTGCAGCCCCATTCTCCTGATAACCGAGCGCTTGCAAGAGAATGTAAAGATGTGAAGATTGACAGAGTATATATTGGATCCTGTACTGGTGGTAAAACAGAGGATTTCCTCGCTGCGGCGAGAGTGTTTTTAGCCTCAGTAAGATTATATAGTTTGATTCAGTTGACATGGGTTCCTAATTTTTAAAATTGAGGTTTGAGTATGGCCAGCGGAATGGTTCGTAATGACTAACTCTTTATGATAGAAATTTTGGTTTACATATCATCTCCATTTTATCTAACTCAGCCTAATGCACATGTACTGATGTACATACATAAAATTTAGCTGACTTTCATAGAGTTATTAGTTGAAGAATAAATGCAGAAGTAAGCTGTTTAAGTTTCAATTTAGCTTGTGGTTGTGCTTGTAGATTAGTGGACATAAAAATAAAGACCAAAGGTGTACATAGAGCCAAAGTTTGAAGATATATTGTGTATATTAATATCGAGCATTTCCTACATTGGACCTGAAATGTGCAAATGAGTTCTGGGTGTCTTGCTCAATGTCTTATAGCTAGCATGTTAATTCACATGTGGTTTTCTCTGTTATTTAATCATCTAGACTGGCTGTTGCGAGCTAAATTTCAATTGTTAAATACAATCATATAGATGCGCTGGAGAAAAGGATACAATACCTAAATTCATTCAATGAAATGATGTCTTTACTAATTGAAATGAGTGACGTCCTAAGTTTTGCATAATATGAGATTCAATGCACACTTTCAGGGGAAGAAGGTCAAAGTTCCTACATTCCTTGTCCCTGCGACTCAAAAGGTATGATGTCTCTATACTTAAGCTTTAGAATGGTTAATATGTCAGGGGAATGATCTAAAATGTCCTTGGTTTCTCAGGTTTGGATGGACGTATACAGTCTTCCAGTTCCAGGATCCGGTGGCAAAACTTGCTCTCAGATATTTGAAGAAGCTGGATGTGATACTCCAGCGAGTCCCAGTTGCGGTGCTTGTTTGGGTGGTCCAAAGGATACTTATGCACGGATGAATGAAGCTCAGGTAAATTTCACTCATGTGAACCTCTATTTGCCAAGAAACATTGAATATGATTCTATGATTGAACTCAGAAGCGTCATGTCTTTTTAACTTGTTAAGTGATAGCTTGAAGTTAGTTATTTCTACAATGCACCTGTAGACTCCTGATTGCCAAAAATCAATTTGGGCCTTAGAATTTAGGTCTTTGAATTCAATGTCCGTGGTTCAATTTGTTTATCGACTTGCTACAACAAGTATGGAACTTGTCTTTGGGGAAGATATCGTCGGGCATATGGAGATATTTTTCCTTATGTTTTGTCTGAAAAAACAAGGATACTGATGGGCGCATGTTTGAGATTTTGACTGAATGCTGATCATAAATTATAGTGAAACACAAACAGGAGCAGTTCTTTTTTCTCTACTTGTCTAATGTGTAAACTGTGCCGTCCAGGTATGTGTATCGACTACTAACAGGAACTTCCCTGGGCGAATGGGACACAAGGAAGGTCAGATATACCTTGCTTCTCCATATACTGCTGCAGCATCTGCTTTAACCGGTTATGTTACAGATCCAAGAGAGTTCCTGCGTTAAGCCATATTTTTGGTTGGATTTGTGGTAAAATGTTTCATAAGCTGTTTTTTTTTCCCAACTAGTTATCAGTTACCACAGTACACTTTCCGTTTAATGCAAGCTCGCTGGCCTTTTGCACTTTCTCTTTGTATTATGTAATAGAGAAAAATGATTTTAATTTTCTTCTTTTCAAGTGACCCTCAAAGAGCATGTGCCCATTCCTTCAATATACTTGCATACACATACATGGATAGCACAGATTTTAATCTTAAGCTTTTGATCTTCAATTTTTGAAAAAGACACCTTGTTGGGAGCTTCCTTCTTCTCCTCCAACTTCTATAATTTATATCAGTACTATGGATTGATTTTGTGGCTTACATTTACACTAGAATTAGCCTCTTTTCTTTCCAGAAGTGCATGAGAGTGGTGATTGATAGCGCAAAAGTAAAAACCAAATACAATTTGATCCTTGACACAAAGTAGATTAGATGGATAGAATGCCATTGGTTTACATTACACATGATTTCAATCTGCTAGAACAAAGATCGTCATCAGATAGTCCAGACATGGAAACCGCACGTTGAGAAGAGCTTCTAACACATGATACTTAAGCGAGAGTGAACAAAACATCATCCCTGTTTTCGATCTGCAAGAGCAGAAGCCTGCCATCAGATATTCCAGGCATGGGAACGCCAAGTCAAGAAGAGTTTCCAGCACATCACACTTTAAAGCTAGAGTGTTCAAAACAGCATCCCTCCGTTAAGATTGGACCACTGGTCTTAAAACCTTTTGATGCTAACACAAATGAGGCGCATTCAACAGCGAATACAACACCCTGAACTTCACCATTTGGGTTACTTCCATCACCACAACCGACCAACACCTTTTTTTGTATGACTAGCAAATGCTAGAAAAATGCTATCCCATTGGCAACACTCGCTGGGGAACAGATGGAAAAGGCCCATCAGGATTCCTTGCAACATCCGACTGAAGGCTCACTAAAGCAGTCCCATGACTTGGATGAAGCTTTTTGCCGAGGACTGCTAAGAAAGGTGATAGTGGATCCCATAGTTTAGATGGAAAGATATCTTTACCATCGTATGCATCAATGAAGAACATGTCATAAATATTTCAAGTGTCACGTATGAAATCATTAGCATCCGATAGATGGACAAATAATCTCACCTCTATATCTTTCCAAAGTGCTCTCTCAAATCTCAATGAGCTGAGATTTTCTATCTTCCTACATTGGGTGGGGTGGAAAGAACGATGCTTTTCCGGATGATGGAAATTGGGTAGGATGGAAAGCCCGTTGCATCTGCCGCTAAAAGCAGGACAGGATCAATCTCCACAGTTTCCACAAAAGCTCCTGAAAGAGTACCAAAGCATATAATATAACAGTGGCCTAGTTGTTATTTTCTCATGAAATAGTAAACAGACCAGATGAGACCATGCTCTTCAGATCTCCGAGAAAACAGCAACCTATCAGTGAAAGAAGCACTCAAGACTAAGCAGTAAGCACACTCTATGACTATAATAAACAAAAAAATGAGAAAGCACCAAGCACATTCTCTACGGTTATTAAATATAAAAAAAACGAAATTTTATTTAGCTATCAGAAAATTTATTAAACAACAGGAGCAGGGACAGTGAAATAGGAGCCTATGAAGTCGCCATTTGATGTTTGATCCGTTAACCTGTTTCACTTTTGCGATAGCTTGAAGTTAACTCTTGTTACAATGCACCTCTAGGCAGCTCCTACGCGCCAAAACTCTAGTTTGAACTTTAGATTTTTAATTCTTTTGAATTCAATGTTGGTGGTTCCAGTTTATAGATTTGTTACGGCAAGTATGAAACTTTTTAAGTGTAAGATATTATTAGGTGCATGTGCATGCAGGGGCGGAGCTGGGCTATAGTTATTTTAGTAAAAATAGTCACACCAATTTTCCATACCGCCAACCATTCTTATATGTTCTAAAATTAGCCACATTAAATTTATAATTCTGGCTCCGATACTGTGTGCATGTGCGTGTGCAAGAATATGATTGAATATACGCTGATCAGAAGTTACACAGATGAACACAAACACGAGACCTGATTTTCTTCGCTTGTCTAAAAGGTACTTCAGTAAATTCCGCTAAATAGTTCGCCTCTTGTAGCTGCTCCAATTCTGAATGTTATGAAGAGAGTGCATGCAATTTGCAATACTTAATTTGTGGCATTTTAGATTTTCAATAACAGCAACACAGTCTGCTTCCAAAATGATATTGTTGAAGCCTAATTTAGCAGCAATAGACGGGCCAAGGCCAAGGCCGTAGCTTGACCTTCTACACTTGGACTAGTAGCAACATTACAAATGATACGACTATATACACCCAAAATAAGACTGACACAAGCTATTCCTGCTTTCTTAGAGGAAGAAGACCAAGCAGCACCCGTACCTTAAGATTTCAATCTACAAGAACAAAGCCTGTCATCAGATATTGCAGACATGGGAACGGCAAGTTAAGAAGAGTCTCTAGCGGATCACACTTTGATGCAAGGGTGTTCAAAACAGAATCCCGTGTTAAGATTCGACCATCCATCCTAAAACCTTTTGATGCCACAAGGGATGAGTTGCAAAGTTGTGGCACGGCTACAGTGAAGATCACACCCTGAACTTTGTCTGTGTGGTTACTTCCATTACCGTATCCAACCAACACATTTTTGTATGATTGGCAAACACTGGAGACATATTTTCCCATTGGCAACACTTGCTGTAGAACTGATGGTATAGACCCATCAGGATTTCTCACATCGACATCAGAGTGAAGGTTCACTACAACAGTCCCGTGATTGGGATGAAGCTGTTTGTTGAGTGCTGTTAAGAACGGTAATTGTGGATCCCATAGTTTAGATGGAAATATGTCTTCACCGTCGTATGCATCAATGAAGACCATGTCATAAATATTTGTCGTGTTGAGTATGAAATCTTCAGCATCAGCACTATGGAGGAATAGTCTCCTTTGTAATTCTTTCCAAAGTACTTTCTCAATTTCTTGAGATTTTATCCAACGGAAGTTGTTTGATGTACGTGGGAAGGATGGAAATCCCATTGCTTCTGAGGCTAATATGACAACAGGATCAATCTCCACACTATCCACAACAGCTCCTGACAGAAAAGAAAACCGCATTTATAACAGTGGCCTAGTTGTTAGATATTCACACATAAGAAAAGAAACTTCAATTTCAAAGCTGCAAATCATGCATTCACTCCCAATCCCAATAATTTGATATCGTCTAATCACAGTCGCACCTTTAATTTTGCTGGCCAGGAACAGAGGCAAGCTCCCCCCACCATGACCGACACACAATATACGCATAGCAGTATCTCCATGCACTGCACTACTAAGATCAAAGCTGGAACACAAAATAGCAGACAGACCAGCCGAGACCATGCTCTTCAGATCTGCAAGATATTACTGACCTATAACTCAAGACAAATGAATCTACAGCCACAGTTAGACATGAATTGGACCAAAGGACAAGCAGCTCTTCAAGTCTGTCGATAGTACAGAATTGGGCACAACTAAATGCAATAGAAACTCATCAAGCATACAAGAGAAAGAATATTCAGCATTCCCATCTTATCATAGCCTCAACGCCAAAAGCCAGAGGTTTACCAAGAACTCGATCCATGATCCAAGCTTACAATAGACATGGTATCTATCTAACAGAAAGTACTAATATATAATGCATCCGAATGATTCAATGACCAAAGAAACTGACAGACCGACTGAAGCAAAACCAACCTGCTATAAATCCATGAGTTAACTAAGATGAACACAAGCGCTTATGACAGTTTGATACAGTTCAAAGTGAAATTCCATCTAAACATTTCATAAAACAAACCCACTCTAACTTCTAACCACTCCGTCAAGACTATTCAACAAGTAAGTTTTAAGTTTCCCCCTAATGTGAATGTGAAGCTACACTGCAGCAGTGATATAACAAGACCTGCAAGTCTAACCCATGTATATGGAGTCCCATTCCTGATTCTGAAATACTTTAATTTCGAGGCAAGACAAAACTACTCAAGCAAGCTACACAGGCTGAAGTGAATACTGAATAGTAGCATAAGGGTACAACAATGAGATACTACTAAAAATATCAAGAAAAAGCAACAGGCAGGCAAGCACAACACAATAAACAAAAGGCAGTGTTAATTGTTAACATACACGGAGTAGCCAAGCAGTGGGGAAGCTGCATCTCAAAAGTAGAACCAGGTCCGGATCCAGCTTGACCAGTCATAACTTTAACAGTACTCTGCCGAGTTTCATGGTTGAACTTAAGTGACCTCCAATCATACCCTAATATCTTAAACCGCTCGTTGACCCCGTTGACCTCTGCGTACCTCTGCTGCAGCCACTTCTCAGTCTTGGGCCACTCGCTCGCCTCCTTAAAAATCAGCAGCAATAACAGCATAAAATCGGAAGAATCGAAATGAATACGAAAGTGAAAGTGAAACAAACCGGTGTGGAGGAAGGATGAGAAACGACGGTGACGACGCCGTTTCCATGCTCGGAATGACAGAGGAAACGTGTGTGGCCGTCGGAGTCGGCTCCCCACCATTCTTTAGCGTATCGCCAATCGCCTTCGTCCTCGATTTTGCGCCGCCGGGCGCCTGTGTGGAATCGTCGGAGAGCAACGCGACTGCCTCTTCTCCACATTTTCTCACCCTCTTTCGCTTAAACCCTAAACCCTCATTTTTTGATTCAAGTAACGAAAATGAAATTGTTTGATTTTTTTAAAGACCACCCTCCACTTATATAACTAGTTGATATAGTTCTGTATCCGACGTGGGATATCACAACAATAAAAATTAAAAAAAAAATTTGAGTTAAAATGAAATGTGTTTGGTTGTAAGGAAAAAAAAATAAGCAAAATGAGATCAAATTTTACTTATAACTTTTTCATGTGAAAATCATTTTTCTTTAAAATTTCTTTTCCTCACTTTTTTCCCGCAACCAAACAGAGACTAAAAAAATTACAAATTTAGGCTCCGTTTGGTTGCGAAAAAAAAGTGAGAAAAAGAAAATTTAAAGAAAATGATTTTTCCATGAGAAAGTTGTAAGGAAAATTTGATCTCATTTTGTCTAATTTTTTCCTTACAATCAAACACACATTTCATTTTTACTCAAATTTTTTTTTTAATTTTTTATTTCCTCTCATTTTTATCCGTAACCAAACGGCCTTAAATTCTCTTCAATCTATTCCGTCTACACTTATTATGTTTTCTATTTTTATTTCACATAAATTAATTTTCTTAAAAACTTGCAAGATAACAAATGTGA
>JAWWMW010001235.1:0-12462 GCA_035048345.1 Echeveria elegans
TTTGTTTGTTTATATTTTCTCTTTTGATATCTATGCATCATAAATTTTAGTCATATAAGCATATTCACAATAATGAAATGCTTAGGCTCCGTTTGGTTGCAGAAAAAAAGTGAAAAAAAGAAAATTTAAAGAAAAATAATTTTCTCATGAGAAAATTGTAAGGAAAATTTGATCTCAATTTGCCTCTTTTGCATTTTTTCCCTTACAACCAAACACATAATTTTATTTTCATTCAAAATTTTTTTTTCTCTTCTTTTTCCTCGCAATCAAACAGAGCCTTAAAGTAAGTCAGTTAAAAAAAATGAAAAGTCAAGTTAGTCGAAAATATTGAAGCTGTAAGTACCTATCCATAACCTCTAGAATAAAGTACATTAATGTGTACTTTCATAAATATCTAGCCAATTTGGTTCCAAGGAAGAAACTTGGAACCTTCTCACAACCATCCCAAGTCCAGGTGGCTGTCACCTGTCAAACTACTTTTGCTAGTTTTCACACACACAATCCTCAGCTACTCGTCATCAGTCAAAATCATCCAAATGGAATTGACTCACGCTCTAGTTTGAATCCTCCAAAATGCCTATACACGCAGACCTCATCTTCCAAGCAACATCATACCCACCTCCAAACACGACCTCACGCGTCCGGCGTCACTTAATATGTAAGCAACAAATGAATACTTCTCTTCATCAACTTACACTTTTTATTTATTAGTAAATTTGTAGTCAACCTAAAAATTCAATAACTATCTGTCTGCTTCTAGTTGCTGCTCACACGTTGTCTCGTATATATAAGTACCCTTCTCGTCTTCAGACTTAAGTTCACAAAATATCCTTCGCAACACTTGCGTTAAAATCGTCGTAAGTACCGTTCTGTTTCGGGTTGTGAAATTGCGTGAGGAAAATGATGAAGCGCGTGAGAGAAGATGGTAATGGTAGCAGCATTGTGGATGGTAGCAACAGCATAGAACTAGTGGCGAACTGTCACGTAAAAATTTCTAATGGACCGTTATGGGGAGTGAGGGAGACGAGTAGTAACGTAGTAGAGCGGATGTTCGAGTGCAAGACTTGCGGACGTGCCTTTAATTCATTCCAAGCGCTTGGTGGCCATAGAGCGAGTCATCATAAAAAACCTAAATTGTTATTGTCTACGGACGATGAGAAAATGAAAGTATCCGAGGGGGTGATAGTGAAAGTTAAGGCAAAGACGGTGCACGAGTGTTCGATATGTGGGATTAAGTTCCCGCTTGGACAGGCTCTTGGTGGACATATGAGAAGGCATAGAGTTGATGATCAACGGAAAGGAGAAGTTGTTGATGATCATAAAGCAAAAGTAGTGTCTCGTGATGAGGATGTGGCGAAACTGGTTCCGGTTTTGATGAGATCATTGAGTAAGAATAGAAGGGTTATGTGCATGGATTTGAATCTAACGCCTTTGGAGAATGATTTGGAGCTCTTGTTTGGGAAGAAGGCTCCTAAAGTTGATTGTAAACTCGTTCTTTAATTAACATTATTGTTAAGACTTTATTTAGGTCTAGGCTGGTGAGTGGTGACATTCATATTTGTGTAGATTTATTGATTATTCTTTTTTTATTTCGTGTAACATATTTCTTTAAATAAATTGGTAAACTAAAGGGATTCTGAAGTCTGTATATCAGTTATCAGGCTTATGCTTTCCGTATGTTACATTGGGGCCATCGGACCATCCGTTATCTTTGCACAAGTCGAAGCTTCTGTGGCTTTGGGGAAAATGTGTTTGTTGCTTCTCTTTCGAAATCTCATCCAAATTCGATGTTTTCAATTTCAGTGTCTCCATTGGATATCCTCAAAGTTTCCAACATTTTCCATTCATCCACTTCTCTCTGTTTTTCGATTCTTCACCATTTTTCTCTGATACTTTATTTTTCGAAATTTCAGAAATTGCAACTGATACCCATTTGATAAATATAGATTAAACAAATTAGTTAATTTTTTTTGGTATGTGAATCATTGGATACCAAAGCTCCTTAATTATTCAGGTAGGTTTCAATTTGTCAAAAATGTGTTATTTGGAATTAAACGTGGAGGGCAGGGGAGTATTAACTAAACGTGTAGGGCAGGGACTATCAAATATTTTCCAACGAAATTTGCGTGGCTATATAGTCATGGAGGACATGTTTTGTCCTTTAGGAACTCAATCTATCTGTATAAAATAATATTTAACTAACAAATCATACATTTATCAACAATATCTAATTAAATCCATACATTTAGCAACAACATTGAACTAAATTCATACATTTACCAATCATACATTTACCAACAATATCTAATTAAATCTCTATCACCTAACTAAACAATTCCAACTAAATATCTAACTAACAAATCAAACATTTACCAACAACATCTAACTAAATATATACATTTACCAACAACATCTAACTAAATTCATATATTTAACAATCATATATTTACCAACAACATCTAACTAAATTCCTATCACCTAACAAAAATTTGAATTTTACAAAAAAACAATTTCCGCCGGAACGACGGAATAACCACTAGTTATATTATATATGTAGATGTCTAGCGTCTTACTCGGCTCAATAAGAAATGGCGATTCTTTATAGCGTTCAGACGTCGAGTGCAATCAAATCAATATATTTGCCTGTCTAGTAGTGGCTTATGCTTACTTATTAATTTAATATTAATAAAACGACGTCATATATTGCGTTTCCAACTCCTCGCCAAATAGCAACGCATCCAATTCTGTGTGAATTTTAGGATTATTCTTGGGGAAAGGGAATCTTCTTCTAAATACGACGTCAATCAACATTTGAAACGGCATCTACACATCTGATAATTAAATTAACCATTTCTAAATTAGCCCTACTGACCGAACCACTGCGCGTCGCCACATCAGACAATCGAAAGTATGTATTTTCCACTCTCCGATTACTGTACCTGTCTAGGACTCGTAACACACCAGTGATGACCGGAGTGCTATACTTCAATATAAACACTGTGATCAAAATAGTGACAACTGCATTTACCCGTTTGTTACAGTTGGTGTGAGAATCTTATACAGAGAAATACCCTAGATACTTGCAGTGTGTGGATTTGCATTTTTGTTGTTGTTGTTGACACTCATGTTCATAGTTCTTCTTACAATCTTATATATGATTTAGTCACTTTTTCAAGGATATCTTGGTCTTATGTATGTGAAACAGCCATTTGGATCCAACTGGTCACCAGAAAAATAATGTTGTCTGATTTAGAGAATCGTATTCACACTTTCATTCAAAGTGTGTAGTGTTTATCGTCTGCTGTCCTGAGTCAAATACTGCAGTTTTAGGAACAGTGTTCGTTAATGTTACAAAAGCCTGTTGATACTCTATGTTTCTAATATCGTTTTGCATGCAGATGATTGACGATCAAGATCTCGGGTTCATTGCAAATTTTCTTGGCATCTTCATCTTTGGTTTGGTAATTGCCTACCATTATGTGATGGCTGATCCCAAATATGAAGGCAACTGAGATTTCTCTGGCTTGTAGTTGTAGAGAGTAAGCTTATGTGAAATTCTCTTAGAACAGCATTTTTGACAAATTGTCGAACTACTGTGTAAACCTTTTAGGGAAAGATTTTATGTTTTATGTGGGATTATTAGTGTGCTGAGCTGAAACAAAAAGTTATAAGCTTTTAAACCCGTGGACGATTCGTCACATTAAACCAAAGCTAAACAAATGTTGTTCGCAGCACTTAGTGGCCAAGATTGGTTTTCCATGGCTGTAAAGTTGTAAGATCCAGGAACCTTGATTGATCTCTAAAGACGACTCTTTTTGGAGAACTTAGATTTCAATTTCATGCAAACTGCCAAGACCGTATAATTCCTGGAACTGAGTTTCAGCTGCATCTGCAAATACAAAAATGCCTTCTCCTATCGTACTGCGTGTAAATCCTGGCAGCCATAACGTCAATAAACTAATATAGGCATTCCGCAACATAGCTGATGCATCTACAAGTATAAATTTTAGCTCCAAGAGGAAAAAACCAAACATCAAGGACAACAAAACTATGCATCACTAGTAATGGAGGAGGATAATCACCATCCCCTGCCAGCTGAATTTGATCCCTTGGTAATAGGCATCCTAGGATGTTTTGCAGGAGTCTTTATCGTGGCTGCCTACCATTTTATGGCAACAAGATGCATCAGTCACAGTCGAAGTGCAGAGGATGAAAGTCAAGTAAATAGACCAGAGCAATGGCCTAGAACTAGCGACGGCAACTCCGTGCTGCTGCCCACTTATAGGCACGTCGGGCACCGCAAGGTAGATGGAACATGTGCGGTTTGTCTGAGTGAATTTGCAGATGGAGAAATGATTCGAGTATTGCCCGAATGCTTGCACTCGTTTCACGCACCCTGCATTGATATGTGGCTTTACACGCATTCTAGTTGTCCGCTTTGTCGTGCAAATACCAGGTTGCTGCCTCTAGCTAATTTGCCGACACGCTTTGTACCATCTTCCAGCCACTCCACTGAGGTCCGCCTCCCTATTACACCGGCTCCAGCAACACCGCAAGTGCGAAGCAGTGAGAATACCTCACCTGGACCAGTGACAGTTCCCATAACAGGAACATCAGCTTCTGATATACCTCATGGTGACAATGAAAGGACTCCCCCAGGACCTTTGCCTACCAACGCGTCTCATTCTGGTGAAAGCTCTCAGCGGACACCCATGTCATCCCCAACTACCTCTGTAACCATTCCCCTGACCTACTATGGTGACCACCCTGACAGTGACAGCAATGCCAGTACCGTCCACGCTTCAATCTGATCAAGCTCTACCTAGTGTAGCAACTATGCCTTGATCCAATGCTAATTTACCAACAGAAGTAAAGTACTCAGGTGGCAAGAAGGTAACCCTCAACCATATGCAGCTCAGTTGAACTGAAAGAGCACTGACCTCCTTTTCTGATATATCAACTTCAACACTTCTATAGAAAAGGCCTAAGTAGCTGCGCAAATTGTGAGCCAAAATTTCAGCATCTTCTGATGCAGTACCACACAAATTTCACTTCAACGCACTATGTCATAATGTCATTTTTAAAGATATGAGCATTATAATCAGGAGAAATGATGCCCAGTATCATGAAATTGAGTCAATCAACAATATTAATAACAACCACATCTACGACCATTAGCTCAAAGTGTAATAGTTACAACAAACTAGAGTTCAAGATGCATTGACGAACCTAAAGCGGCCTAGGATGAAGATCTAGGAATTTTGAACTGTTTCTTGAGGAATTGAGATGCTTCTGAGTCATTCCTGTGACACAGGATACGTAAAAGAGTTTTGGTGTCAGTACCCAATCTGCTTCTGCCTCCTTGCATTTCTAATCCACTAGCTGATCTCAAATCCTCGATTAAGATTCGTGTCTGCAAACATACCACAATGTATTTTGCCAATCAGGATACAGTCAAAGATGCCAACCACGTAGATGCAGGTGCCATGTGCATTTTCTCTTTCAATAAAAATTGCTCCAAGTACATAGGAGTACTACGGAATGAATTTTAGTGAAGTTCAGTTGGCAGAATTCAACTGGTCCATTGACTCAATCAATACAGAGGTGACAGATTTGATGACTCGTTAAAGATGATCTTAATTTTTATGCATCAATTGACAACATTGTGAGGAGATCAGCACATACTAAAACATGCATGAACTAACCTCATAACCAAGTAATTTTACCACCTCGCGAACCCGCGCTACTTGATTTTCTACCACTCCACGTGGGAGCCCGTCTCCTCCAGATATGAAGAATTCCTATCATATACACATTTGAATGGATGGAGAAATTTACAGCCAGACATTTTTACAAGCCATAGCAGCTATGATTATTTAACATAGAATACCTTTAGTACTTCTAGGTCTTCTTCCAGCAATTTAGCATCAGCGACAGAGAAAACACGGGATGGGCCTCCATCCAGCAGTACTCGCAGTAACCCCTCCTGGAAGACATTGTAAGATATTTTTGAGAATATAATTTCATAGTCTAAGACCATGGAATGAGGAGGATGCAGAACACACCAGAGATGCTTGAAGGAGTCCAGTTACAACACGATCTCTTAGCGCCTCCACTATGACATCACAGAGTTGATTTAGTTCCTGCATCAGAAATCAGGAAGTAAAATAAATTGCTGAAATAAACTAAAACACACTTAAATCATACTTTAATATTAACTTGCCCATGAATCTCCAAAGCTTATTTTAAAAGCAATTTTTAGCTGGTGTGACAGATTGCCACACGTTTTATCCCGTACTGAAGGAGAAATTATAAAGCTTCATGCCTAAAAAGTGATAGGGTACGTAGACTAATAGAGTTTCACCAATGTGAACAGAAAAATCTGAGAGGACCAAACCATACGATATCAAGAGGCTCAATTAGAGACTCCATCCTAGACTGGGCAACAGTGGGTTTGTAAAGATTGTCAATGAAGTGCTCCCTCAGATCCCAGAAAATAATTTTTGTTCCTGTAGATGAATGTCATCTTAAAGGGGGCAAGACACAAACTTTGAAGACCAAAAAGCCACTCGATATTTGATAATTTACCAGCAAATTCGCAGATTCTATCAATAGCTGCATTTATGTCTTTTCTACCACCATCAAATGTTTCATTTGCAGTGCTAGGTCTTTGTCTTCCAGGGATAGATACCTCTGAATGCAAGTGACAGGGTAAAAGCTTCCGTTAAGATCTCATAGTTGCAAAATTGTGAAACTAATTTTTAATTGCAATTGCAATACCGAATGACGAGATAGACACGAGTATGTCATACTACAGTTAATATACAAAATGACGAGATAGACACGAGTATGTCATACTACAGTTAATATATCCATATGAAGAGAGAGAAAACTTGAATATGGTAAGACTATTACTCTTATCATGAGGCCTTTTTGCTGTCCATCGCTCCCATATGCTGTCTTCTAGCTTACTCAACTGGCTAACTGCATACTGCATTGGGATCCAGCTCATGTCAGGAATTTGAATATGACTAACACCAGTGCAAAATATTTCAGAAACCTAAATACACAAGAAAACTCTAACAAAAAGACGAGGGGAAACAGATTATTGTGGTTAGTTCTCATTAAAATGAAAGCGTTCTCATTAAAATGAAAGCACTGCACATCATGTCAATGAATATACCAAATCAATAGGACTTAAACTTCGACTATTCAGTATGTTTCCCCTATCAGTCTATTCAGTAGCATGCACGTCCAACAAGAAGTCTCCTTCCCAAAGGTAAACATAAGAATATAACTTCGACTATATGAACCACAATAACGACTATATCCCAATCCCTACTGTAGATAAAGGCTTTTATGACTGAAACACATTTCATGCATCCACTTGTCATAGCAAAACTCAATACTGGGGGTCCAAAACAAGTCTTCAGTCACATTTACAAATACTCACAAAAAGTAACCCAAGAGCAAGGCAACAAAAATAGTTTGGAAAGGAGTGAACTCACATGTAATGTATTCAACTGAACACAAAGCTTTGGTGTTGTTGTAACATTTATATCGGTAGATTTTCTTGATTCAGGAAGCCGCTGCTCTACTAATTCCTTCTTTACAAAAGCTTTAATTCCACTTTCCTTGCTATATCGCGTCAAGATAGGCACAGGCGGAATCAAATCTTCGGTACTGACTGCAACAAGTAAAACATCATTTATGTGAATAGCCAGAAAAGTTATAGTCAAGGCTCTGTAGAAAAGGCGGAATAGGCACATAATCCAAGTATACAGTGAGAAACAAAAAGCCAATCGAAATCAAGTGTGTTCAAGTTGGCAAATGTTTGTATAAGACATGAGTATATCAACAGCATGCCGCGATGGCAAAAGTTACTGAGCATTAATTTTTACCACCCTGACAGTTTTAGGACATTTACAGCATTAAAGGGGATTTTGATCCCGTGCAGCTACGTGAGTCGCTGCACGGAACGACACCGTTTTAACTTTCCCTCACGTGCTTCTTCTCGTCCTCATATTTCTCTCATTTGTACTTTGTTGCCCTTTTCCATTCTCTCTCTCTCGTTCCCTCATCTCAAATCGGCACCCAAACTCTCCCAAGCCCCGCAATTCTTGCTCAAGCTGCCTGAACCAGAGAAAGTGAAACCATACTTTTTGGTCATGTTAGGGTAGAAAATCCCTCATTTTTGATCTGTTCCATTCAGTCCAGGTTCCTCTACGGCAGGCGAATGGAACCCCTCCGAGGACGGCGAAAACATATCCGTCATAATGTTCAGAAAAGCGAAAGTCGTTGAAACGGAGATACTCAGAATCCCTATCTCCCGCAGCGAGTCGTGCACGTTCTCAATTGCCGGCAGCAGAAAATTGTACAGATCCGGATCGGCTTCAAGCACGTTGTTCCCGACGGATATGGTTGAAATCAGAGCTCGCCCATAGTAAGGAACGACATGGACGTAGAGCCAGCGCGCGGCGTTAGATCGATTGGCAGCGATTGCCGGAATCAGATTGTTGGGAAGAGTGAGCAAAAGCGAAACGTTGGTGAAGGTGAAAGATCAGATGACGGTGGGATCGGGATCGGGATCGGGATCGGGATCGGGAAGTCGAAATGAGGCGATCTTGGAGGATTCGGCGAACCTGGCGACGTGATCAGAGGAGAGAGAAATATGAGCAACGAGAAGAAGCACGTGAGAGCAACTTAAAACGGTGTCGTTTTGTTCCGTGCAGCTAATCAAAATCCCATTAATGAATCTTCTAAAAATAAAATGGTAAAGCAGTAGCTGCAGTATGCATAAACAGCTTAACTCACCCAAACTGCTGACAATATGATTCACATACACATGGAAAGCATTGTCGATGCCGCGAATCAGGCAACTCAATTCCTCGCCTCTCATTGGAACACTAAGAGCGAAAAACTGATCAACTGTCTGCAATAAAAGTCATATGAATGGTAGACCTTAGAGTTACACCATTGGTTTGTGTAGCCAAGAGACGTACTAAAAGATTAGCCGAAGAGAAAAATATCTTACCTCCTCCACTATTCTGTAAACCTCAACAATTGAATTCCCATGTCGTTGCTGAGTAGATACTGGGTCCCAACGCTACACATATTTGATCACAACAAGTTCAAATCAACAAAACTACAGCTTCATACAAGAACAAAGGGAGCAGTTGGCATGCAAGATTACAACCATGTCATCAAGCAAATAAAAGGTAGGGGTTTCAGTTTTGTCAAGGAGAAGCCAGAACGTTAAATACAGGTTTTTAAGAATTAGCTAGCATTCATGTTAGTTCCAAGCAGAATTGTGGAGCCATTAAAAAGGGAAAAAACACAGCATTGTGCCATAACATTATTAAAAACTACTGCTATATAAATTTAGGTCAGTAGCGATTCCAGATTTTACCTCCTGCTGAATAGCACGCTCCACCCAATTCATAACTCGACCAAGTTGTGAATTGATCCACCGCATTACCAAAGTTCCAGATATAGTTTCAATCTGTTGCAGTACAAAGCCAGAATTGACCCATAATGTTAGATAAGCTAGACAGTAAAAATACTATAAAAACAAATTATTGCACATACTCCAAATAAAAGATGCAACATATTGTGACTTGCTTTTACAGATATCTTACATCATACAAATTGAGTCTCCTGCAGTAAGCATCTGCAGCCTCTGCTTCACAGATAGACCTTATACAGGCCAATATATGCTGTTCAAGGTTAACAGCTGCTGAAAATACAGCAACTACATCCTCAGTCAGATGATCAGACATGCCAAGGAAAGGTTTCTACAATTGCAAAATAGTGGTAACACCTCATATTAGCTCCACATGGAGTAGCGACTCCAAAATTACATAATTGTGTATTAGAAAAAACATGAAAATTACCAATTTGGTCCCGAAGAGCTTGTGAACAAGAGATGATGAAGTGACCAGTGCATGGGTATACCACTTAGATAATATTGGCATAAACATAGACGTGTCTTTCTTCAACAGCTCCTTGGTTTCGTCTGCAAGTAATGCCAGAGAGTGTTCGTGTTGTCTTTCTGATTTTTCAACTGATTGAACAATCTGCACGGTTCAGACAGAGGCAGGTCATGTGAGACGGAAACAAAGCACATACAGCTATTTAACCTATCATATCAGTTTTATACAGCTTACAATGTCACTAAAACAAGTCACAAAGGGTTATATCCAGAAGGGTAACGATTATAATGTTACAGTAGCCCGAAGTCTAATGAAGCTACTGTTGCAGTTGTCAAATGTATAATGTCCGTCATTCACTCCAATAAAATTTCGACTGGAAGCGGACATTTCTACTCAAATATAAATGGATATGTTCAGATGACTGTCCACATATTTGAAAACAAAACCTTTTCTCTTTCCTTTGACTGAATAAAGTAGATTAACCAGGATATCATGTCAGCTAAGCTTATGAAGCTAATCGAAGCTAATCTTGCAGAAGTTTTATTTTCTAATCGCACCTAAATACCTTAATAAAATATACAATACAACACTTACCCTACTAAAAGCAATCTTGATCGAAGATGACACATATAACTCTATCTGTTCCTCATCCGAGATGACTGTAGTTGCCTGAAAGAATACATATCTGATATTTTAAACAAACTACAGTTCAGAATTCCGAAGCTACCAAAATGAGGAATACCCTATTTTTTGCATCAATGCTATTGCTGACAAGGAAAGGAGAAGAAAAAGAATGAGCAAATGAAACGGTACAATTTCCGGCTCTTCTGATAGAAGTCGCTTCACAAGTAATGAGGCTTTGATAACTTTTTCCATTGTCTCAGGGCCCTGGTTAGACAGATTAAGGCATCATATTTGCATCATGGTAGCAGATCATAGTTTACCAGTAGTCTGGCAATATTATAGAAAAACCACAAATGAATCCTATCTTAGATTTTCACAAAGTAGGATACCGATATGATGAGTATTAATTTGAGCCAAGACGCTGGAACTTATATTCTAAAATATTTATAAATAAGTGCAATAGCCATTACAAGCCACTTAAATGACAAAGAGAAGGCGGAGTCAGAATTGAAAATGTGTTATGGAAACAAATGTCAGATTAAGGGACTGTTCTTTCGATCTATAAATATACAGACAACAAGGACACAAACTCTACAACAAATCCTAATTTTAACAAAAGCGAAAAGGAATGAAATAACATAAAATTTAGTTCACATTTCTGAAGAAATGAACTATCAATACATCAGATATTCAAAATTTGCGGAAAAGAGACAATAATGCTAAGTGAGACCGCTCCTTTCAAATCAAATCTAGCTTACAAGAACTCATTTCCACAGATGAAGTAACATATCGAAGTTCGTTACCTTAGCAAAGTGTAGATGGTAGTCATTTAGTCGCTTATCAGCCCACTTATGAATCGGTGAAAGGAAAGACCATAGGAAACTTGAATCTCGCGATCCATTGTCACCATTATATCTACAATGCAAGCCCTTTAACAGGGCTGTCTCTTTTGGACCCCGTTGTTCCTTGAGAGGAATTTGCTTTAGCTGTTCAATAGCATGCTGCAGTATTTCTTGCTCACCAGTGACAACAAACTACAGTTGCTCAAACCAATAACACAGTATCAAAAAAAAAATATAACAAACAGAAGCTACAATATCAATTAGAGTACGGTTCTTGTGAATATATCTTTGGCACGGTATGAATCATACTGGTTCAGCAACAGATGTTACTATAAACAAACATAGAAAAGAAACAAGAGTAACTTTTAAACATGCAGCAGTATGTTTTCACAATGTACAGTAAAGCTTATGACGAAAGATCTTTCGCAATAAAGCAACAGCACTCAGATAAAGAATGGGGAAAGTCCTACTTTATCTGAGACAAGAACCACCACACATAACCAGCAGAGTATCAAATGAATGAAATACACGGGGAGATTGTTGAAAAGGATATTACACAGTAGCTAACTTCTCTAACTATACACAGTTTCTAATACAAACCAATTTCACACATTATATGCTGCATACTGAATACAATTATGAAACATATTACCTGGCGGAATAACACCCATGCATAACAAGTATAATGAACGGTCTCTGTTATTCCCAATATATGCCAAGTCGACTTCAAAAGCTCAAGAATTTCTTCGACTTCCTACAAATAAAATATGAGTTATAAAATAAATGTAAATAGCTAATTTCACCTTGGATAAGTGTATGCAAGAATTTTCTTATCACAGTAAGTATGTATTTTCCACAAATATAAAACGTAAATGAATTACCTCTGTCAGCTTTCCTTCGTCTAATATGTCAAAAACACTGAGGAGTAGTTTCTCATATATTTTGACATTCAGGTAGTAGCCATCGGCCCAGTGGCATACCTCTCCAGTTAAGTCCCCCCTAGCTGGCCTCTCAGCCAGTGGAATAGCAATTTCTCTCAGGGCTTTTAAGCACTCCATTCTTTG
>JAWWMW010001237.1:0-12676 GCA_035048345.1 Echeveria elegans
TTCACTTTCCTACTTTTTCTCTCTCACACTCTCTTACACTCACAACACCTCTCTCACACTCACAACACTCACAACACATTAATATACATTAAAAACCGTGCCCAAATTCCAAATGTACAGAACAAAAGAGGACGGAGGGAGTAGTTGGAGTTTCGAATATGTTCTGCAATAGAAATTGTCAGATACTCTCCTCTGTCATCTTTTGTTCTTCCTTCTTTTCTTTTTGGACGGCGCCCCCTTATGTTCTCTCTGTTTCCTTTTATAGTAATTATTTTTCATCTTTCTCTCCCTCAATGCACTCTCTTTCTTACTTTATTACTATTTATTTTCTTATTTTTACATTACTCTATCACTCACATAATCATTTTTTTCTCTCAATACACACTCTTTCTTACTTTATTACTATTCATTTTTCTACTTTTACATTATTTTTTCATCCACACAATTATTT
Source organism: Echeveria elegans (assembly GCA_035048345.1). NCBI lineage: Eukaryota > Viridiplantae > Streptophyta > Magnoliopsida > Saxifragales > Crassulaceae > Echeveria > Echeveria elegans. The sequence goes on from JAWWMW010001237.1 coordinate 452, forward strand.
TTTCTCTCAATACACTCTCTTTCCTACTTTATTACTATTCACTTTTTTACTTTTACACTATTCACTCACACAACCATTACAATCTTAATATTTGTGTCAAATTACCAAATTTACAGAACATTTCAGGACGGAGGGAGTATATTAGTCCGGCAAAAATTTATATCCTTGTATTTTTCGGACAAACTGAGGAAGAACTTCTGTAAAAAAAAATCACATTTTCCATTTACTTTGTCGGATTGGAAATAGTTTGGGCTGTTGCTTCCTGGGCACAAGAGAGTTTGAGACTCTCAATCAAGCTGTTTTACAAAAGTACATAAAAGTAATGAATTTCGCCTCGAAAAATCTTTAAATTTAGCAATTCACTTTTAAATATAAACAAGAGATCAGTTGTCTAAAAAAAATGAAATCAGCTATGTGAAGGCTGGGCTTTTAACTAATTAACTGAAAAATGAAACACACAACACATCGAATAGACAGAAAAAAAAAACAACCAAAACTGCCTGCACATCTTCTGGCACTTACTTGTCTCGCCAACTCTAACGACATTTCACATTTGGTTTTTTTTTTTGGTATATAAAACCATGGTGCCTTCAAACCTGTGTTTTTATCCATCTTTAGAAGGAAAAAAAAACACAAGAAAGCGCGCAATGGCTTCAAACTGCACAACTACATTTTACATCCTCTGTTCGATCTCCCTCGTTATTTCCATTCTGATCATTGTATCAGGACTTGACATGAGAAAGGAATCTCAATCAAAATGTGATACGGATATTTATCCGCACGTCCTTATAGAAGGAGCTTCAATGCTAGTTCTGACATTGATTGCCTTTATTGGGATCACTTTTAAACTTAAGTTCTTCTTGCGCCTTTCTATCGTTCTGACTGCATTTGAATTTCTTTACATCATTGTTAGTACCACTGTTGGGTATCATTCTACATATACCGAACAAGGTCGAGAGGCTCATAATTATGATCATGAAGAATATAGTCTTGATCATTTCAAGGAAAGCGTCAAAAAACGGTATTTGAATGAGGAGGCTTGGGAAGGTCACAAGCGTTGCTTCAAGGGTATTAGCCTTTGTTCTAGTGAATATGATCATAACTTGTCCTTTTGGAAAATCTCAAATCCTGTTCGCGTAAGTTACTCCTATTCATATTGTTCTGATCACTTCGCGCGTTACAATTATGTAACACCATAAAATTTACTGGAATGTTTCTTTTTATTTTGGTTACAGTATGGGTGTTGCGGACCGCCGGTGCACTGCGGATATAATTACACGGACGGTAAAGGATTCGTGGTTCCAGAGGCGGGTCTTGCGTCAGAGGATCTTGATTGTATGAAATACGATAATCACGTAGACAGGAAGTGCTTTGATTGTGATATGTGCAAGGCAGCATTTCTTGTTATTGAAGTGGGAGATATGCAACGGCTAAATATGGCGGTCATCGTCGTAAATGTAATGTTCATATTGCAGCTGATGATGGCGTGCGCAGCTGCGGAAGCCATTGATGGTATTGAAGATAGTGACATCAATAATCCAATGTATAGAAGATACCGACAATGATTTTTTACCCTTTTTTGATGTTGTAATTAATTTAATTAGTTGTAAATATTTTTTTGAGGTTTATTCGGATGCATGATGTTAATTTGATATGGACCATTATTTACATATACCGATTTAAATGAATCAACAAACGAGATTAAGTCATGTTATTTAATGAAATACATGATTAGGGATGTGCATCCGGATAGATCCGATCCGACCCGATGACTTGAAAAAAGTTGAGGAAGTGACCTGAAATCTGGACCCAACACGACCCTTGCAGTCCGGGTTGAACCCGGTACGATCCCGACCCTTGAATGACGAAGGTCTCAGGTTCGAACCTTGTTTGAGCTTTCTATGTTTCAAGTTCATTTTAATTAATATTAACAATAATTCTAAGTAAATTATATAAAATAACATAAATCCGGTCTGACCCGTAAAATTTTGGTCCGACCTGAAGACCAGACCGGCAATCCGGACCCGACCCGTTACGGTCCGATCCGAGTATAATTTGCACACCCTTTGTACGTGATTTGCATATGTATATGATACATTTGCATCCGTCACCGTCAGTGCATTTTTATCTCCAATTAATAATTAGAGTTGTATGCCCGAATAGTTAACTATACTTTGCCCCTATAAACTAGAACATTTTGATACAAATGAGCATATAAATTGTAGAATGAATTGTTGTTTAACGGTTATACTCTTAGTCATTACAACAGGAGGACTCAGATTTGTCGCTCTGAACACATCTCTACCTTGAGTCAGTGAAATGTTCTGTCCTTTAATAATGTTAGGAATAACTTTTTTTAATAAAAAAGAGCATATAAACTCTCCAAATTATCACGAAATGTTAAAAGGAAATCTAACCTAACGGCCCATAAAAAATGAAACCGACCGTCGGATGAGATTAGATAAGATCCACCTACCCACTCTCGTCTGGCGATCACATCCAAAATTCTAGTTTTAGTAACCATTTTCGCCACGATAAGATCTTACTATATCATTTATTTACAACTAGTGGTGATCTTGTTGTTTCGGCGAAAATTATTTTTCTGTTAAAATTAAAATTTTATTTTTATTTTTTATTTTTAATTTAGTTGGAATGGTTTAGTTAGGTGAAAGAGATTTAGTTAGATGTTGTTGGTAAATATATGGTTTGTTAGTTAGATATTTAGTTGGAATGATTTAGTTAGATGATAGGAATTTAATTAGATGTTGTTGGTAAATGTATGAATTTAGTTAGATATTGTTGGTAAATGTATAATTTGTTAGTTAGATATTCTTTTATATAGATAGATAGATTATTGGAAAAAATTCATAGAAACACCCTAGCTCCAATATTTATGATCAAGGTTGTAATCATAATGTATGTATATCCGTTCAGAAAGATGTAAATTTTTTAAAAATATATTAAACTATCTATCCACCCGTCGCCCCGGCGAGAATGTCAGAAAAACAGACGTTTGTTGTTTCGCTTTATAAATCTATTTCGAATCAAGTATCTTCGATTCAGATGTCTCCAATTTGAATGTTCAGATATAAATACAACCTTAACTTGACGAAGTTGAGGCGATGATGTTTTTTTTGAAAAAGACATTCTCGCCTCGCTTTCAAAACTTCTTAGATATTCAATTTTTTCCGTCTCCATTCAATTTCCCTCAAACTTCGTAACGTTTCTCGCCCCATTTTTAATTTTTAATGGATAAATATATGTGGTTGTATAGCGATAGGAGGTTATATATTTTTAGCAACAATATTTATATTTTCGAAGAATATTTAGTTTTATAGCGACGAAAGGTTATATGTTGTTAACACACTTTAAATTTTTGTTACGGAATGTGTGGTTGAGGATAACAACAACAAAAATTTCATCCTGAATGGGGGTAATTTCGTCGTTGAATGGAGGTGGTCAAATTCTATTCTATTATATAAGAGATCTTTTATCTATATATATAACAGAATAGGTGAACAGAAGCTCAAAATATGAACTATCTATTTTGCTCATATCTATAACTTTTTTAATTTATTCTTACACAAACACACATGTCCAGCCCGACCCATTGAAAATTAAAAATCTGTATTTACACAGACCATACGGGTCCATTTAAATTTTCAGTGAAACACACGGGCCAAGTCCGGCCCATTAAAAATTTAAATTTACACAAATCATACGAGTCCGTTGAAATTTTCACATAACACAAGGGTCAAATTCGGCCCATTAAAAATTTAAAATAAAAAGTTTTAAATTACACAGAACACACGAGTTCAAAAATTGATCGATCGAGTCTCATTCGTATTTGACCCGTTCGATTGTACATTCGGATGATGTATTCCGTCGGAACAACGAAAAGTACTCTAGTATCCAGATATGTTATCTAGGGGCATCTCCATCTCCAGCAAAATTTTACGACGATAACAACTTCATCTTAATTTCATACGAATTTTCACGCCAGAAACGAAAAAATAAAAACTCGTCCAACCAAAAAAAAAAACATTGTAGAGACGTGAGCCACCACCCCATTTTAAACTCATCTAATTGTGCACTCAACCACTCACTCCCCCACAAACAAACCAACACAGAGTTTAGAAAAAAAATATGGTTAACGAACAACTCTCACCTCCGGAATTCAAGCTCGTCGGCTTCACCAACTTCATCCGCCACAATCCAAAATCCGACCGCTTCACCTTCAAACGTTTCCACCACATCGAATTCTGGACTTCCGACGCGACAAACATCTCAAATCGCTTCTCATGGGGACTCGGTATGCCTCTAATTGCTAAATCCGATTTATCCACCGGTAACCTTATCCATGCGTCTTACCTTCTCCGCTCCGGCGACCTTCGTTTCCTCTTCACCGCTCCTTATTCGCCTTCCATATCCACTCAAACTCAACATCGACTGTCGGCGTCTATTCCGAGCTTTGATTACTCAGCTTGTCACGCGTTTTCTGCTTCTCACGGTCTTGGTGTTCGTGCCGTTGGTGTGGAGGTTGAGGATGCGGAGTTGGCGTTTAGAGTGAGTGTTGCCAATGGAGCCGAGGCTTCGTTTGAGCCGATTGCGGTTGGTGAGGACGGATCGGTTGTTGTTAGTGAAGTTAAGCTTTATGGAGATGTTGTGCTTAGGTTTTTGAGTTTTAGAGGAGGATATGATTGTGTGTTTCTGCCTGGATTTGAGGCTGTTAGTGAGTCTTATCCGTTGGATTTCGGGATCCGGAGATTGGATCATTGTGTAGGGAACGTGCCGGAGCTGGCCCCTGCGGTGAGTTATTTAAAAGGATTTACTGGATTTCATGAATTTGCGGAGTTTACTGCGGATGATGTAGGGACGAGTGAGAGTGGGTTGAATTCAGTTGTGTTGGCGAGTAATGATGAGATGATATTGTTGCCGTTGAATGAGCCAGTATATGGGACTAAAAGGAAGAGTCAGATACAGACTTATTTGGAGCATAATGAGGGGGCTGGCGTGCAGCATTTGGCGCTTTCGAGTGAGGATATTTTTAAGACTTTGAGGGAGATGAGGAAGAGAAGTGGTGTTGGTGGGTTTTATTTCATGCCCTCGCCGCCGCCTACTTATTATAAGAATTTGAAGAATCGTGTTGGAGATGTTCTTACGGATGAGCAGATTAAGGAGTGCGAGGAGCTGGGGATTCTGGTTGATAGAGATGATCAGGGTACTCTGCTTCAGATCTTTACTAAGCCTGTTGGGGATAGGTATGAATCTAAGTACTTCTGTTGATTTTGCGTTAATTTAAGTACTTCCTGGATGCTTTTTATGATGCATGATGTTTATTGCCATTGCTTGTCTTTGAAAATATATTGTCTTGCGTATGATTTAGAGCCCTGTAAATAATATCACTGATCCAAAAACCACGGGTCAGTCACTGAGTGTGTGTCATTTGTTACACAAATCAGATGTTCAGGTCAATTCGTAACGCATTTATATAGTTTACGATATCCCTGTGACTGATGTAAATATTTGTCCTCTTCATTGGAAATGCATATTTTGTGGTATAAAATTAGAGTAGTCGTAATCTCGTGGAAGAAAAAACTGTAAGGGTTTTCGTTACCTTTATTTTCTTAGCCGTTGCTCAACTTCTTGAGAATGTGTAGCTATAATTTACTTGTGGAGGAAGCTGCTAGAAAGCATAACTTCTATAAGTGCTAGGTGATTTTTCATAAAATATGCTGCAGATATTTGTAGAGCTGCCAAATCACTGGCCTGGCATATACCGTAAACATAACGAACTAATTTTTGTCACTGATAACTTGTCAGGCCAACCATATTCATAGAGATAATTCAAAGAGTTGGCTGCATGTTGAATGACGAGGGAGGCAAGACTTACCAAAAAGCAGGCTGTGGAGGATTTGGCAAGGGAAACTTCTCTGAACTCTTTAAATCAATCGAGGAGTACGAAAAGACTCTTGAAGGGAAACATACCACTTCTACTTGAGAATGTCTACTAGATGACAGATAATTTAGACCCGTATCTGAATAAGGCTTCCGTCCACGCATCTAATGACTCAAAAAAACAAATTACTTATATGATGTGTATCGCTATAATATGTGTGTGTGTGTGGTCATATCATCTCTATGATGTAAGAAATGGGCGCTGATTGAAGAGGACTTCACGTAAAAAATAGCAGTACGAGATACCTTGCGTATAATACACAGGTTTAATTACGTGACACAATGTGAACTACAAGAGAAAACACAATGTGAAGTATCCTCTAAGATCTGGTTAGTGTTTATCCTCGTGTTTCCTATGAGTAAAACTAATCAGCCTTGAGTTCGAACGAGAAGCTAATACATGTCATCATAATCAGTGCAAGGAGAGGAACTGAGGAAGGGTATACCTTCCGCAGGACGAGCTAGCAAAGGCTGGTTTAAATGATGACGATATATTCAGACAAGTGGAGAAATTTCATGAAGGGTCAAATAAAACGAGTCAGGATGTTCTTTGACGAAGAAGAGCAAGGTGTGTCGGAACTAGGGGTGACAAAATGGATCGACTAGTTTGATTATTAATGGATTAAATGGTCCAATCCATTTAATACATGTAAATGGATTAAATGGTCCAAACGGATTGAGTTGAATCCATTTAATCCATTGAATTTCATTAATTCATTGATTTTTTTTAATCCAACGGATTACTTTGCTACCTCTAGTCGGAACTAAGTGCAGCCAGCATGTGCCTGTTTGGGGCATCTTTACTACATTACAACCAAATCTTAGATGCTATCCAAGTCAACGACTACGATAACTTCTCAAAACGGGCATATGTGCGCAAAATAAAGAAGTTTGCAACATTGCCGATCGCATATGGGAAAAGCTCCCATGAAACCTTCCACAAAAATTTACATTTGTAATTATGCCATGTAGATTTTTATAGCAAAAAAAATGTGTTCGTTAGTACGTCAAGTCGTCAACTGTCAATAGTGTCCCTTATAATCAAGTCACAAATTCACATTTCTTGGAATCCAAGATAAAAGTTCACAGCCAGAGAATTTTATTTCAAGTTGCAACTCGCAAGTTCGATTTCTGATGAATATTAAAGTAGATTTTGAGCGGATGCATAAATAAAAACGAAAACTTCAAAAATGTTTCTAATAAATCTGAGCCGGTCAAATAGATTTCCTTCAAATCTAAGTCTGGTTGGCTTCGACCATTTGTTAGCTGGAAGTAAGATATCCAAGAAAGAAGATGTAATCCACCTAGGGTTTGAACTGTATATGAAATGACATGTCACGATATATTCATTCAATACCAGCGTGCGAATCTAAAAGTAAAAAAATCGAATGAATTGTCAAGTCCGTTTGGTTGCAGAAAAAAATAAGATGAAAGAAAAAATTAAAAGTGAAATGTGTGTCTGTTGTAAGTAAAAAAAATCAAATCAATTTTTTTTTTTATCTTTTTTATAGAAAAAACAATTTTTTTAAATTTTATTTTTCTCATTATTTTGCTGCAACCAAACCGAGCCTAATATTATTTTCGAGAGGGAGTCTAGAAAGATCCATTTCAACAACCTTCCAATTCTTTCCGAACACGAAACCCTAAACCTCAAAACCAAATCAAACCCAACCAAAACCAAAAACTCATCTGACGGTGACGTTTAGTATTCTCACCTTCTTCAATCTTCCTTTCCACGCAATTTCTTTTTCAACTTTCCGATCAACCACCGATCTCCCTCTTTCTCATCCCCATCCGCTGTCGCCTCATCCACCTTTCACTTTCCGGTAATCTCTCGCTCCTATGCTCGTCGGTGATCCACTCCTTGCTTTTCTTGCATTTGCTCTGCTGATCGATTTCGTCATCATCTAGTTTTCTTACATGTGTATTTATGATTAGTGTATTCATCTTTGTTCGTTGTCTTTGAATCTTTATGATAAACTTTCTATTCACTTGGTTTATTTTGGTGGACAGAGTTTGCTATTTCCTGTTGAATTGAAGATTTTTCGGGTTGATGGAATCATTACTAAGTCAGGCTGACTTTATGCTGAAGCAATATGTGTTGGCAGATTCTGTTATCCGGTTCACGTCCTTGATTACTGGCATTGTAGCTTGCAACCTGGTATGTGTTCCATGTTTTAACAGAGTTTTTGTTTGGATAGCATATTCTGGTATGGTACCCTTCCAAGGACTTAGAAATCAAGTTTTGCAACCGAACATGCATATAATAGTTTGATCGCACGGGAATAGAAGTGCATTCTGCGACTATTCCCCCTTAAGTTTTACATTTCTCGTCTCAGGTTTATGAACTTGCACATCTGTTCAGCGTTGTTTACTTCAAGAGCTACCCCGGCTTATCAAAGATGCAACGCGTTGAATGGAAAAATAGGTATTTGACTGCTTTAGCTTACCATTTCAATTCTTTCATCACATGTTATGTATTAATGTCACTTTTAATGTTGCCATTGCCGTGATGCAGGGTAATGTCAACTGTCCATTCAGTATATATCACAATCGTCGCACTGTACTTTGTATTCTGGTCTGATCTCTTTTCTGATCGCCTGCCTGGCCTTGTGACACTAAGAAGTTCACCACTTTCAAATTTTTCCTTGGGGGTAAGATCTGTATTCTGATCTACAGCAGATGGTTATATTTCAATAAGCTTTGAGAAGCTTTTGCTTGAAAGTTGCTTCTATTCCTTATTAAACCCAGTATTTCATTTTCATCTTCGCTGTTTAGTCAAACAATTGCTTCCAGATGGAAAACAGGGCATTTTCAATCAGATATAGATTCAGCGAACACTGAAAATGTCATATACACAGAGGCTCTGTAATGTATTAGTTTCTAAAGGATATTGAGCCTCCTATCAAAGCTCATATGTCATTCCTATATCTCTCTTAATAATTGTGGGGTGCTTGTACTACCAATTTGTTCATATCTGTTTTTGCGAGTAATAGAAATAAGAGATCTCTTTTATGGCATAATGGCAGGCATCTGTTGGCTATTTCATAACTGACTTGGGAATGATATTTTGGTTCTATCCAAAATTGGGAGGGATGGAATATGTAAGTAAACTCTTTCCTTAAAACTACACATTTGTGTTTCCCAGAATACATGCAATTGTGGAGTTTTTACAAATGCATTTCCTTTTAGGTTGTCCATCATCTACTTTCTTTAGTCTCCTTAGCATTTGCCATGTTTACCGGGGAGGGGCAAGTCTACACTTATATGGTTTTGATATCCGAAGCAACAACTCTAGGAGTTAACATGAGATGGTAATTTCTTTTGCAATAAAATAACAAGGTTTCTCATGCGGCCAGCTCACAGATGAGTGTTCATTTAGGTATCTTGATACTGTTGGGTTGAAGAAATCAAAAGCATATGTTGTTAATGGAGTTATAATGGCTGTTGCTTGGCTGGTGAGTTTATTTTTTACTATAACAAACCTCCTTGGGTTAAGCAATCTTCCTTCCTTTACTTGTACCTCCAAAAAGTGGCATGAGAAAGATCCAAAGACTTCCCAGTTCATTGCAACTTGCATGTGTTAGTATCCCAAGTTTTGAATAACTCTATGTATGCAACATTGCAGGTGACGAGAATAATATTGTTCATGTACGTTTTCTACCACCTCTATACACATTACAATCAGGTATGGTTACCACAAATAATTGTTTCCAAGCTTCTTCATTTCCCAGACAATCCATATACAACATTAATGATTGTTTAACTATTTATTTAATCAATATGTGTGCCATCAGATAATTATTATAAGCTAACTTCTAAATTGATTAACACGGCAACAGGTCATGGAGATACAAAAATTTGGGAAAATATTGGTATTTGTCGCACCCTCTGTGCTTACTGTCATGAATTCATTTTGGTTCACAAAGATAGTAAAAGGCATGATGAAGACATTGGCAAAGAAAGAATAAAAGATTGACAGGACTCGTTACTTTGATGCACTATGCACGATATGGTATTTTACATTCTCTAGCTTCCGTCTTGAACCACATGTTCAAAGAGCAACTGTGCATAGAACATAGAATACATTTCGTTGGGGACAGGTCAATCTAGCAGGAACAATCCGGCCAAACTGACTGGTGTATCTCCAGAAATGATGAAAAATGGTGTCAGGTGATGAATTGATATTGGATCTCATCAGGTTACAACATGTATACTTCTCGCAATACTATCCTCATCTTGAATCCAAGTTGATAAAAAATACATGATTGTTTTCATTTTTTCTATTTGACCAAGTTGACTGATATATGCCTGAAGAGTTGGGCACTGTCCCTCAAGTCTTTACCACATTCAGAAAAGTGTATAAATACAACAACCGTCTCTGAGATGGAGAAAATGCTTACTGTTTTAGTGGAGTCAGCAAAGTTGTATATCTTAAACAGGGCTTCGACTCAATGTTATATTTATAAAAGTGCCGTCCAACATGGCAGTAGCGGAATGTTGAGGCTGAACTCGCCAGTGGAGGCATGTGTTGATATGCAACTTTCTCGAGCAGTGCAGCTAGCCAGCGTGAGCCAAACCCGCATCCATGTGTGGAGGATCTAATTATATTCCCTGGTATGCTTTACATGTTATTAACCACAAATAATGCGTCTTTAGCAAGAAGTTCTGAATGCAGATGAAGATATTTGTCACTTAGAGCATATAGGCGAAAACATTCTAGGGGTGACAAGACAAAATGTCCGGTACAGTAGATTTCTCTTATTCGAAACGAGACATAAGTTTCCGATTCCAAATTTGAAGCTATATATTTAGTTTACGATTACAAGTTTTGGTAGAGATATAACTTAAAAACAGTGCTCACAGACATAATTCCTCTCATATCTCGACCAGTAGCAATAATGTCTAGTTACAAAGATCAGTTTCCATTGATGCTTGAATGCCACACTTATGCATATATTGTATATAATGAAGCAGGCAATGGCGACGGTGATGACGACGACGATGATGTAACATACGTTATCCCAGCTGCTTAGAGCTCTCCGAGTGTTCCTTCACTTGTGACCCTATCAGGCTATCAGCTAGCTTCTGGTTTACTAAAAAAGTTTTGAGGATATCTTAAGTTCTGTTTTAATCTTCTTGTTTCCTATTTCCTTTTTTTCAAATGAGAGTTGCGCCGTTGTGTGCGTTCTGGAAGACTCCTAGAGATTTTAAATGCAATATTGTAACATGGAATTGTGTTTTTCGAAGGTTCGAAAACAAAGATATGTATAAAATGCATGGCTAGTTAGAAGCCTAGAGCTGGTTACTTCCTTCCAGCGTGGTAAAACTGGCATGTGATGTACTCGCTAGAAAGTGTGTGTGTGTGCCATAGATGGCACGTGCTGTGTAAAGCTCATTCCACGAGTCCCTGACTTGAGCCCCCGTGATCGGGGATATGGCTCAAAATGTATGGTGCCTGTCCGACTCAACACAACTACGTATCTAAATCCTCATTTCAAAAAACTTCTTGTGCCCAAAAATAAAATTAACTACAAGTTAAAACTATTAATCAATCTCAAATGTAAAATGATAGGTCGTGTTTTTGAACCAGATGACGACGACGATGGTGGTGACTAATGTGATGCTGCTAGGGTTGCACAACGGTCCGGACCGACCCGGATCGAGACCGAAAAAATTAAGAACTTGCGGAAAGTTGGATCGAAGACCGATTCGGACCGAGATCGACGATTTCGGTCTTTGTCGGTCCGGTCTCAGTCCGGACCGCGTGGACCACGAAAAATGTTATTTTTTCGAAAATCTTATCCAAGTAGCATATATGCATAACATTTCAATTCTTTAACCTGACACTGAATAAAGAGTTGCATTTTGATGCATAACATTTTGATTTTGATATTGAAAAGTGAAAACAAAATGCATTGTTTCGGTCTTTCTAAAGCTTTCCATTTCACATTTAGGCAATGAACAAACGATGCATTGTTTCTGAAGCTTTAAAGCTTTCCATAAACATTCTAAGCTTTCCATTTCCACAGCAGGCCGAGTTCCAGCGTCTCCCCTACTGGCCACACCTGTTTCCCACCTCACTCAACACTCACCTATTTCCAATAACAATAAGGAAAAGAAAAAATAAGTTTTTTCTGATCACTTTGCCAACATGTTAATCAGTCAGTTGATTATAGGTCAAATAAAAGAAATACAACTTGTAATCAAAGAAAAAGAAGCAGATATCATAAACATAAACCATCCAAACCACGACCATGCCCAAGA
>JAWWMW010001237.1:28812-43988 GCA_035048345.1 Echeveria elegans
CTATGAGTAACAATGAGATCATAATGGCCGGGACTCTACTTCTTACAGTTAGTGATTCTATATAATGTCAAATATCTTTTGTTAGTATTAAACTATCATCGAGCTCTTTGGTGTTTGCATGTAGTTTAGAAGATCATAGGAACTATTATAGGAGATTTGCTTCTCACTGTGTTTTGGTTGGAATTAGGATTATGGTGTAGTAGCCTTATTAACTAAACAGTTGATCAAGTTGTCCCGGGACAGTATGGGCATGTACTTTTCAATTCCGCAGGATAGAGCATGCTTTTAGATTATTTAAGCTCCTCATTTCACCTATGCTGACCTATTAATGCTCTTTGATGGATTGTGGTTTATTATTTTATTTTGAAGTTTCGGTACTAATTGCAACTTACTGTGCTTCCTTTCTCATGACAGGTGGGTCTATGGGTTTTTGGTGGGATGTTGAATGTAGATGCTGTTACAGCTGCTATTCTTGGATTATCTGTGCTGTTGATAACTGGTGTTGTGACGTGGAAGGAATGCTTAGCCGAATCGGTTGCTTGGGACACCTTGACGTGGTTTGCTGCTCTTATTGCAATGGCTGGATATCTAAACAAATATGGACTCATTTCCTGGTTCAGTGAAACTGTCGTGAAGGTTTGTTTTCCTGGCATTTTTGCACGTATATTTCATAGAAGCCTTAACTATTAGTTGGTGATTCCCAAAAAACGACCAGCTCCATCTCAAGAAACAGAGGAAGTAGAAGAAAAAGACGAAAGAAGTCCGTCTCAAGAAATGAAAACAGACCCGCCACAAAGGACTCCTCATAGACAGTATCCTTCCCTCTAAAAGCAAAACATATTAGATGAAGCACTAGCGCTCTACTCAAAAGTTAAATATCTCACTCATTGGTGCCCTCCCTCATAGAAATTCCTGGCTCCGCCACTGGGCATGTCCCTATGATCAACATTAGATGTGTCAAATCGGACGGGAGCGGGATGCTAACACACTGACACAATTGGGTAATGAGCTAATGGACAAGATTTCTGTTTAGTCCATTAACACTATTGGGATCAACCGGACAGATTCTTAATGGGTAATGAGCTTAATGAGTATTTGAGATCATTTATCCCGTTAAGCTAATGAAAAGTTAATGGACTCTTTTTTAATGGACGGAAGCGGGATGTTAGCAGATGGACACAATTAAATAATGCACTAATGAGCAAAAATTCTATTTGGCTCATTAACACTATTGGGACTGGACTTTTAATGGGTAATAAGCTTAACAGGTATTGAGATCATTTATCTCGTTAAGCTAATGGAAGGTTGACGAATTCTTTTTTAATGAATGGTTATTGTAATCTTATTGAATAATGTAACATTTTAACACATCTAATCAACATAGTCAACGCATCCGCTAGGGAAAATATGATTTTCACGAATTGATAAAATGGCTAACAATATAAGTAAAATTAATTACAAAACCTACTCTATATTTCTAAGTAATTACATAACCTGCTTCTAGCTTCCAACTATTTGGTTTTATAAAATGGCTTAGATCCCGTGTTGTAACTCTGTTTTGGAAGAATTCAATCAAAAAAAAAAAACTATTTGGTTTTGCTAACAATTTCAGATATTTACATTGTGTAATTCCCAACTACAGTGTACTGTGATGTTATGTATTGACGCATATACAAATCATATGATGTTTGTTCTTCGGTTTTTGTTTTGTTTTGGTCAACCACATGGCTTCTACATCAGGTGTGTTTGTTGACCAACTGGTCAGATAATAAGAGAGTACCTTGACATCTCAGTCTGCCTAGCTTCTGCGGCAGCTCATATGTCGTCGGAATTTGACCAAACTGAAATAAATACATGAAAATTCAGATATTTGTCTGAGGGCCTCTCTTTTTCTTACCAACATTCAACGAGGATAAATAGGTTGTTATACATGAGAAGTGAGATGCAGTTTTCCAAAATTTCACGAATAGCTGGGCCTGCCGATTAATTTAAAAGCTTGAAGTAGCAGAAAGAAAGGATAGTGACCTGCCGATTAATCAATGAAAGTAAAATAGGTGAGATTGATATGACACTCTCTCAATGCTTTCATTAACGCAATTTAGAGCACTTTCGATCAACCACACACACAAAATTGGCTTATTAATCATGCTTTTTTTTAATGACGCCCTGGTCAGGTGACATTAGAATAACTTAACAAGCTCAGTCAGCTTGCCATGAAAGGCTATTTTAAATAAGTACAAGAAATTTCAGATGATAGCATGAGAGCCTCACATCTCAATAACTTTTCAGTATTCCACTGGGTTCAAATATTCCAGGGACCACCGCTGCAATGATTTTGATTCACTTGCAACTTTGCAAGAAGATTGCATGACCAGTCTTCCATCATCCGATGAATTAGCGCTCTTGTCATTTTTAGTTTGCTGTTGGCAGCTTCCTCATAGTCCAAAATGCTGCGAAATACCGATTCTGCAAATAACGAAAAATATATTTCAGAAAACATATATATACTACACGGCCAAAGACGCTGATGCGAGTCAGGAAGGAGAATATTATAAGTTAGGATGCAACATCTCAGGGTCGTGCTATGCAACACTTTGCAGAGTAACTATTACGTGACTGATAAACAGCCAATGGATTAACTTTGGGGCTTTATTGTCACTGGGGAATCGACGCTTTAGCTGAATATAGGGTCAACCTCCACTAAAATGATTAGGAAATGGTTTCATATCCGATGAGCATGCTCACCTGCATCATTGAACGTGTGTTTGTAGTGTAGGTTGTTTCCACAGTCGACTCTCTCTGTAAATCAAAAGGTCATATCGCAGATGTCTGAGCATCTTTTACATAAAGGGGGTAAAACACACAAATGATGTTACAGTACCTCTATCGTAAACCCATACTGTAAGATAACCTTCTTCAGATCCTCTAGACTTAGCTCGATTGACATTTCCTAATAAACCAGGTAAACGATAATAAGGGTGAAACGGAGGATAGTGGACAACACTAAATTACAGTAGCAGTACTAGCAACTGGGGAATAAGACATACATCTTGGCCATACATATCAGCAAAATGGTAGAGTAATGGACCGAAGTTAATCCAGACCTATACGAATAGAGAGTTACTTCAGTACATGTTGAAAAATGATTTTTTTTTTTTTTGCGAATTCAATTGGTCAAATAATTTAACTTACACCCCCATCTTTAAGGATTTTGGAAATGATTTCTATGTATTCAATAATGTTGTGTGCTGTGTCAAGGAAGAAGCAAGTAACTACAGCATCCCAAGCTCCTGCATTCAGATTTCAAAACAATTAATACAAATCACATAATCAGGGCGCATAAGTGATTAAATCAGCTAATTTTTATGAAAATGACGTAAACAAGTAATTACACGAGCAGCTTCCAAACATGTGGCGCTAATGGACATGTGAATTAGGTAGAAGTTTGCGAATCTGGACTTTGGAAATACATTTACGCTTAACTTTGGCAACGACACCATGTATGTAATAGAGTTATATTACGTAATAGGTATATTACAGCATTTACAAGAGTGTCCCTGAATTAAAATTTCTTCATATTAGACTACTTGATTTTGCTTTATGCAGAACGGCCAAAGGAACCAGAAAGATTCGCAATGAAGAAGAAAAAAGAATTCCCATGGATACTACGAATACAAGTTATATGTTCTTAGCTATATGACAGCATCAATGCTCATAGCTGAAATTTCAACATACTTGACAAGGATATCTGCTTAGTTCTGGCTAAACAGAAAATGAAAGACAAATTTGAATTCCCTACCTACTTGACTTGGATCGCTGTATACTTCAACAAAGTCACCCCCACACATGGAGAAACCTTCAGTAATCCCCGCACTGCATGGGTAAGTTAAAGAAACTAAATGAGAATGCAAGAATGTAATCAGTAAAGATGGTCAAATTGACAGATACCGAAGATATTCACATTTCTACGGAAGATGCACAAGGTTCTGAAATTCCATGTCTCTAGATTATAACTGTAAACTAAATAATATGCGACTGTAATCACCAAATTAATTCAAATCAATCGAACAAGAATGTGTAGACATTAGAAGAAAAGTACCTAGCCGGCACTATATCAGGAATTGGAACAGCACGAAGCTGATCCCTTTCAGAAAGAGAATTGCAGTTACTGTGAATCCAAGGATATATTGTCCACTCTCCAACTTTTTGAGCACTGTAATTAAAAGGTGTCTGTTTAGTTGCAATGCATGATACTACATTATTGCAATTGATATCAAAAAACATGGAAAGAAGAAGCACATTGACACTAGATCCAGGTTCTTACTGATTCAGTATAAAACTCGAGCATATCATCATGTAGTATGAAAACTCATTTCCCTGGCTTACGAAACCTGTTGTTGATAAAAAGTGACAGGTTACTTACATAATATGAGCAGATATATTAAGATCAAAGAGTTTCCCAACAGACATACCCAAGCACGAGATTTCCAAAGCAAGCCGTCCAAGACCAGCTCCAGGAACCAAACACGAAGGGGGGCTAAAACAAAATAAATTCCGTCAGGCATGCAGTGAAATGAGATGACATAAGATTATATCTCATTCTCTACGAACAAATAACAAAATTTTAGGTATTGACCATCCTTAGAACCAAAGCTTCCGCATATTATTCTTCAATAGAGAAAGAAGAAGACGAAATGCACAGTCAAAGAGCATCCAATATCGAGTTATTAATGCTTCTTTAAAGAATATTAGATTGAGTAATGTTTTTCATCAATGAAGGTAAAAAGCTTACCTCTCCTTACTCCGACATGGAAATAGCCTATCAAGCTCTTCAAGTATTGGCTTGTAACACTGATCCCTTTCTTTTTGCCCCTGTTCAATGCCATTTGATAAATGATCAAACCGGCAAAGCGTTAGTTATATGAAACTGCAGGGAGAAGTGTAATAGATACCTCTGCTGCCCAATCTCTGACAATGTTTCTCACAACGCATCGAACCTAGCGGAATCATAAAACTAAAAACAGTTCACATAGCATATCGAGAATAAGTATCTTAACCATAACATACACAATACAAGTGCAGCATTTGTCAGACTCTTAAGTGAAAGCAGGTCGCAGATGGGGTGAAAGGAAATTCCGCTAATATTTGCTTTATAGAAAGCCGCACTTAATAAATGCCAAAAATGGTTTGCCACTTGGAAATCCAAATACATATATCTCTTGACGGCTGCGCAAATGCAAGCGATTTCGCTACTGGTTCCATGGTGATAAAGCTACGAAGCCTCACTCTCAAACATAACAAAGAAACATGTATTGCACTACACTAACACATTATGAAAATGAAAGATTATAAACACTCAGCTACAGATGAAAGCTACAAATGCTCCGTACCTTATCCACGTCAACCAGTGGAACATCAAATTTTGGGTAAACATCTGAACAACCACATGGTGCTGAATGTCCCTGCAGAAAAGTCAAGAAAAAAGAAGTATAAATTGGGTTAATGTGACAGCAAATTTCATGTTAGTGACCTATTTAATTATGTGCATAAAGGTTGTCCTATTCGCAAAATTTGAAAACTGTCATATCCATACATGCCCCACATAATGGCAGTTCGAGATTAGTAAAAAGGTAAACGATATTTGTATTTGTGAACAGTTGGGTTATGCAAGTGTTATAAACTGAACCAAGTTTAGTTACTTATTCAGTCTAAATGAAATAACGAACCGGAGACTAAAAAGGAGGCCGGTTAGAGTTAGACTCAAGTTACATTACTTACATTACCATTACAACTGAACTCATGCCCAGATGGCTCCTTGTCTAGTTTTTGACTGTCGTGTTCATAAACACTATTTGTTTCCTCGCCTTGAATTATAGCACAGCAGTCTCCAGCAACTGAGAAATTACTTCTTTCTCCCTGTTAATTTCTGCAGAATCAGTACCTCAAGGAACGTGTAATATGAAATTGTCTAGTAGTTTTCTACAGTCATACTCATAAACAGATTAACAAGCATGCAAATTGAAAACCTCATCTTTTGTTATGCCATCTTGACTATTGGAGGTCGGAATATTTTCTCCAGCACAACTTGCATGAGAAAGACAGCTACTCACATTTGATGTGCCATGTGAGCGAATTCCACCATTATCGGAGCACTGGCCTTCATTGTTTGCAGTTTCCATGTGTTCATGCTCATGAGCATCCAGGTCCTCGCTCATATCAAATGGAGGCTCAAATGTCTGTATTACAGCAAACACTACGATCAGCACTTAGCAGCTCCCTAAACTAATTAAAAACTAAGTAACTTGAGAATGACGACTTAGATAGTGGGGTAGAGAGAATAACTTGAAAAAACTGCATCTAAATTCAAAAAATTTAGATAGTGGGGTAGAGAGAATGACGACTTACCTGGAGCATATTGTATATAAAAAAAGTATTGGCAGAAATGCACCTGCAATATGCACAAAAATTGAAATCTAGCCAGTATTGAGCCGAACCGCAATGATAGAAAATGCATAAATCAGCATTACCTTCGCAGGCTCTTAAACTTTTGTGGATAATGGGATAATAAAGCCTGATTATCAGTGTTACGAATTTAGATACAGTTACACAAAATGAGGTGACAACAACAACAATAACAACAAAGGTGCACAGAGAAGCAGACAAACCTTGTGAGCTGGTGGGAGTTTTCTGAAGGAACGCTGATACCTCTTGACGTCTTCTTCAGCAGCATCTCCGTAGCTGAGAAGAATTGAAACGATTGATTAGTGTGAAAAAAGGAAAAAGCTTGAAAGGAGTGAAGCGGGCGATGATGGTACTTGAGATAAGCGCAAATGATGCGGCGGAGTGATTGAATTTCTAGGGCTTCTTCAAGCTTGCTTTGACGAAGCCGTTGGGCCTCCTCCTCATCTTCTCGGCTCATCGTCGTTTTCGACATCTGATCTGACGCTTACGGAAACCCTACGGCACAACACGAGTTCACTATCTCAATTCCTGTTTTTCAGGTATACAATTGTTTGTTTCTTCACCTTGGTAAAAGTTTCTAAAAGTAATTTATATTAAATATACTTAATGTATACAAGTGGTGATATCGTCGTCCATCGTAAATTGTTTCTTTGTTAAATTTAAATTTTTATTTTTAATTTTTAATTTTTAATTTTAATTTTTAATTTTTGTTTTTTAATTTTTAATTTCGAAGGATATGCATCGTCCGAATGTGCAATCAAAACGGTCAAACAAAGGCGTGACTCGATCGAAATTTTTTTGAACCCGTGTGGTTTAATTTTTAAATTCTAATGGGTCAGGTCATACCCGGCCGTGTGTTGTGTGTAAAATTTTAATTTTAATTTTTTTATTTTTTTATTTTTAATGTTGTTGATAAATGTAGAAATTTAGTTAAGTTTGGTTGGTAAATGTGTGAAGTTTAATTAGGTGGTTGGGTTAATTATTTTTTAATAGAATTGGAATGGTTTAGTTGGATGAGAATGAGTTCAGTTAGATGTTATTTGTAAATGTAGGAATATAGTTAAGTTTGGTTGGTAAATGTGTGAAGTTTAATTGGGTGGTGGAGTTATTTGGTTAGATATTATATTATAGTATAGATAAAAATATAAAGAAATGAGGATTAATAAAATTATTTGATTCGTCAAATTTTAAAATTTTCATAATTTTTTTTTCAGAAAAAAAGAGAAGAATTGTTCATTTCAAAATTAGTATAAACTAATATAAAAGGTCTAAATTATAAAAAAAATTCTTTTTCGGAATCATAACAATAATACTTTTATTTTAGGAGTTATGAAAACAATATTATTCTAATTCTACAAATCCTTTTTACACAACATTTTTAGAAAATTTGATTTTTTTAATTAGTATGAGGTATAATGCCTACAATGCAGTATACCTACCAAAAGGAGGAATGAAAAACTTCTACAAAGAAACAAGGTAAAGTCAAGGTTCGAACCAGTCATAACTGACTCCGCAACCAATGAATCACTATCACATTGGCTAGTTAAGAAAACAAAAATAATAGTATTGGTAGGTTTGGAAATTTAACCAAGCATCGCAATATTTTCGTACATCTGATTCCAAAATATATACCAACCAGGTTAATTCTCATCTGACCTGGACTGGAATGGAACAATGCAAATGGTAGGAAGCCTTTGGATGGATCATGGTAGGCATCTAGTTTGCTTTCCTACATGCACAAAGCAAAGCCACCTATGATTTTAGTGGCAAAACATAAGGTTGCCCCAAGTGTTGCACCAATGGATTTCCATTATATAAAGGTTTCCTGTTCCGGACGGCCAAGCCTAACCATATAATGGAAATCTATCTAGGCTGCGTGTTGATGTCTTGCCCTGCAGAACCAGATGTTGATTCTGCATTAGAATGATGATGTTGCAGGTTGTGTTCGGGTTGCGGGTGTGGCGAATGACTTGGATTTGGTGATGCCGTGTGTCTGCTTTCTCTCCATCTAAAGTATTCCAGGATGAGCGAGTTGGTGCTGATCGGTATTCCAAAACCAAAGAAGCACGAAAGTAGAACTGAGAGGATTGGGCTGACATTAAGCTGCATGTCAATAATACAAATTTAGGGACACAATAAGTCAGCTAATCAGCGTGAAGCCGTGAACAACAATTCCAGTTTGAAATAAGGTACACTTACAATAGAGTAAAAGATGTGAGCAAATAATATTACAATTGCAAACTGGAAGGATGCGTAGGCCCATATGTAACTCTGGCTCACTGCACGGGGAAGCTTAATGTTACATTATACAGCAAAAAAATTTAAAAATCAAAATGTAAACACAACCATGGAATGCCAATGGAAAACATTACTATAAAATTAATAGAAAAGTTCTCAAGCTATGACCCTAAGACTATGAAATCTCATACTGCCTATTGACTATCGTCTGTACTACAAAACGTACTAGAACCCTGATAATCAGATAAAGTTCTATCTGGTGACGTACAGAATCCAGACCGTACTGGCATACTATCAAAACAAATAAGTATTTATTTCTCACTTGGCTTTAGCAGTTATGGAGATCATGGCCTTTTCTATATATTTAAATGCATGTCAGTTTGTTCTAATATGTACACAACACTTTCCTTGTATAGTATGCACAATATCTCAATGCATTACCCATCGTGGAAGCTATCATTGAGGAGAGAAGACCCAACACACATGAGAACGGTATAGATATTGCGAGAGCTCTTGTTCCCAAATCAGAAACCTGCTCAAAGAAATTCATTAAAGACGAATGAAACAGCTAGGTAATGACGCTATTACAAGCAAGCAACGTCTAAATAATCCGACTCATTCAAACTCAAGCATACTATGAAGTTACACCACTCAGATTTATTAAAATGAACACACACTGTGACATAAAAGAAATGTTAGCTGAACTTAATTATCATGAAATGCTTAATGCTAATTTAAGTTGGAGAACAAGACTCCAAATTACTCCACCGAACAACATTGTGCCCTTCTGATTCACAGTGCAGCCCATCCATGTTGTAACCTATCAGATCAAAAAAAATACCAGAACGCAGCCAAATCCGTTTGGTTCACAAAAACTGATATACTGAGGCATTGCAATATTCATGCTGGTGACAACGTACTGCCTAAAATTATCAAAAACTAATGCAATTCTGGTATGAATTAGCTTTATAAATCAAAATGCACAGAGCAAACGTCCTACCATGAAGGACTTTATTTTCTGAACTCTTGTATGCCAAAAATACATATGGTTTATAAAGATATACATACAGATGCTAGACTCCAGACACTGGCAAACTGGAATAATACTTCCTAAAACCAAACAGCACAAATAAACAAACATTTTGATGATCATTAGAACTATACCAACAGTTGCTCCAGGAAGCAGAAATAGGCAAGCATGCTGATCATAACAAGAACAGTTATCTCGTGCCAAATCCTGCAAACCATGAGACTGAAAGCACTCAGTAGGGTTCATGATGAACATCGAGTTGATAAATACTATCAAGTATCTTATGATGAGTTTTAGGAACATCGATGTGTTTGACCACAATGTATGTATCTCTATCTCAAATTTATATGTTAAAGATTTAGAGCCATGCAGGTTTCTGCCAGCAATATTTCAAACTCTATACACATCAACTGAAATGCAGTTGATGAGTATATCAGATATAATGGAGTGTATATATCACTCTTGGGACAAGGTTTATTTATACCAAGTTATCCCACCAGTAACCCCAACTTAGTTTCTAACATACTCCTTGTTTTTCAACTTTTCATCACTAAAGAGTTATAGAGAGAACACCGAATAAACAATTATATTGTTTACATGATAACAAAACCGAAACAGAGCTAAAGAGGCAACATAAGGGTACCTGTATCGAGCAACCACCCTCTGTTGAGGAACAGGCAACATTTGCCGAGTGATTGTCTGAGGATTTGGTAGTTTCAGTAACAATACTGGAAGGTTGAGAACTTCCTGTTTACAGACATCACAGATCTTGTTTCCTTTAATGCTAAACCATTTCAAAGCACACTCTTGGTGAGCAAGTGCTAGTTCTCCCTTACAACTGCACTCTAACTTCAGTGTTTCGCTGCCTTCCCCTAATTCAACAAAACAAATTCTGCATACAGCTTCTTCTTCTGGGATATCTTCACCAGCCTCCTCACAAACTGTACTAAGAACAAACTGCACTAAGAACATGGTTGACAATGGGTAACATACACAAATTTTCGGTGTGTGGATAAAACCACAACACCAGATGATTGTTAGTTGCCTTTTGACCACTTAATGGCTATGGCTATTGCAAGCTTGTCATAACCTGCCTCGATCTAATAAGGTAAGGCAAACACATACTTATATAGGATGCCCAATTGCTTTTAAGTGATACAATGGAATATTTTGCAACCTCATTTCATAAATACGAGGAAGTGACTATAAAATGTTCCCTAGGGGCTAGGCATGGACATCGAGGTGAAGCATGGAAATTAAATTATTATAAGTACACACTTAGACAGCTGCTTTGGATTTGTACTCATTTATATTATACAAAAGATGAATTTTAAATTGGTCGTTATTTAAAGAATGTACAGAAAACCACTGTATTTAAAGCAAAATATGATACCAATTTCGGTGATTGAAGAATCATCTCGAGACGAACTAGCCACCGCGGGTTGAGGAATAGCTGGAATCACACGAATCACATTTCCTTTAGAGTCTGTCCGTTTTAAGCTTCTGTTCTTAACATTGACTGGAACCGATGAGCATCGTTTCATGAATTGCAGCCTCTCCGTTCTCTGTAGTTGCAAACGTCAAAGACAATTAATAGCTGTTAACATAGAGCAAAAGTACAAACGGAGATCTATCCACTTACGCTGTAATCTAATTGTGCTTTCCAACTTTGTTCCTGAACAATTCGAGTGTCTAAATTTGCTGCAGCCTTCATAGATGAAGGGAAAAATAACCTGTTCAGGGAGAAAGATCTCGATCTCGATGTAAACGGCTTCACCATAGAAACATCTGACGACGGTGCATCTGGAACAATAAGAATTGTCTTCTCTCCCTCATCATCCATATTTTTCACTTTAATGCTTCTCTGTGGAAGCAAAAATCTCACGGACAGTAACTTTTTAGCAGAATTTGGTCTTGGAGGCAATCCAGCTCTTGATGAATTGGGTCTTTGAATCGAAGGAGCATCTACACTTATAAATGTCTGTATGTGTATTCCGTATACCTATCTGGAATTTGAAGTAAAGAAAGACATGGCCGCCTTGAATTCTGATTGTACTCTTCAGTT
Organism: Echeveria elegans; assembly: GCA_035048345.1. Taxonomy (NCBI): domain Eukaryota; kingdom Viridiplantae; phylum Streptophyta; class Magnoliopsida; order Saxifragales; family Crassulaceae; genus Echeveria; species Echeveria elegans. Next base: position 40,608 of record JAWWMW010001237.1, read on the forward strand.
ACATCACAATCAGTACCTGCCTACAGAATCAGCCACGAAACGGTCTACTAGTTGGAAGAGCTTAAAGCTTTTGAGTGATGATATAATTCAAGTTTAATTAGCAAATTCTATGCCAACGACATTCAAAACAACAACACCTTCAGGTTAAGTAATATCTGAGTAAGATGTATAAGGAAATGAATATCAATAGCGTTACCGACTGAGAACAAGACGATACCGGATCGGAAGGTCCATGAAACCCTAATTATTATAATAAAAATAATAATTGTGAAACGGCGGACGGGAAAGTGAAGTGGGTGGTTATTATCGAAATCGGAGGTGTTGCGTTCGAGAGTAGAGGAGATTGGTTGATTGATTGACGATGGAGGAGGAAGAATGTTTAAGGCTGTGTCCGAATCGAGAAGGATTGGTTTTCTGGGTACGAGTCCCGTTAGCGCCATTTTGTTGTTTTGTGTTTGCTGTTTCTTCTACTTTTTCCACTTCGGTCAACATCGACAAATCTTTTACTCTTCTACTGTATTTTTCATATGCTTTTAATAGCGGATTCTGATCTGGTGCTGCGCTGTCACTCGCAGCATCATAACTTCGCATCCATTTCCAACATCCTTCAGGTCCGAATTGAATTTTGACGTAAACTAAAGAATTGTAGATATTTGAATCAGCTTTCCAACGATATATAGAACGTTTTCAACGGACAAGTAATGTGTTCACAACAAGCTCCATAAGCAGCAAAGGTCAAATCTATTTTGTTCAATGTTGTTTTAAACTAAACCGTAACTTCGCACTCGTTTTCGGAACCCTTCGGCTTAGAATATGATTTCGACGTAAGCTAGAGAATTATAACTCTTTGAATCAGCTACAATTTTTTAGTTTACGTCAAAATCAAATTCTGAGTCGAAGGGTGCCGAAAAGATGAAAGAAGTAACGGTGCGGCTACTTGCGTGGCTGCACCAGATCTGGTTCCTTTAATAGCTTGGCATCTCGTGTTCATGTGGATGAAATAGGTTAATCATCACATTTATTATATTAATCGAAAAAATATATAATTATATATCATAAATACTCTGCTCAATAATCGATAAACTATGATCAATACGCTTATCCTTCGTCAAGAATATGGAATCTAATCGATCAAATACAATTAACAATTAGTCAAATATGATCAAATACGAAATTGATGGCATCTATATATAACATAATAGGGGTTGGAGTGGTCGGATCATCAAATCAAAATATTTACAAAAATGCCATCAGGTCGGATTTTAATCACATGGGCTCAGTCCGGCCCTATTAAAAATTAAATAAATTTATACCCAATACATGGGTCCGGCATGACCCATTAAAAATTAAAAATTAACAGTTATATTTTACAAAGATCACACGGGCCAAAAAATTGGTCGATCGAATCACGCACGTGTTGATCGGTACGATTGCGCATTTGGGACGACGCATCCCGTCGGGACGACGGACAGTACGCTAGTGATTTATAATAAGTGATAGAAGGCAGGAGCATTTTTGGAATTACGAAGTGTTGATGGTAAAAATAGAACAAAATTAGTTCTATTATATTGAGTTAGTAGAGTACTGCAGATGTCTATGATACTAGAAAAAAAGCTTTTGATGTCAGCAAGAGTTGAATCAATGTCTTCAATTTGGTGTATATGATGGGAATGAGTCTACGGTGAGTAATAGACTTAATGAGATAGGGCCCAGGGAAATCAAGTTCGGGCTGGTCAGGCCCATAAGAACTAGGCTCAAAATTTTTCCTGAAATTATGCTGATAAGAATCGAGAAAGTAAAGCCCATTAAACGAAGACTAACCAAGCCCAATTGGTTGGAGTGAGCTTATGAGAATTTGGAGTCCGCATTGCTCATTTGCTGGAATGGGAAAATATTAAGGAATGCGGTGTTTTAAGGTGTGGTCTAGTGTAAGAATTTTATTTTGAAAGTTAAAGAATTTTATTTATGAGTACTGCAAGTAGCTGCATGGGACAAAATGACGTCGTTTGTTCATTGGTAACGTGCGACTCTCATTCCCCCCATCAATCTCTTCTTTCTCCTTTCCCGACCGCTACCTCTAAGCAGACCCAGATCAAGAATCCATCACCCAATCCAACTGTTTTTCTTCTAATTAAATTCAACAATCAATCAAAAAACTCAATACCTAACAAAACCTGTCCGACACCCAAAACCGGAGGATCTCTGAAGTGGGTAAACATATACTAAAAGTAGAAATACGCTGACTATAGAAATCATTAACAGTATCATCACTGGCCCTCGAGAGGAAGATCGGTGACGCGACACATGCAATATATGCATAACTCCAAAACAAAATCGTCACCCTTTGGATTCCTTCATAGTATGCACATCACGGTTTTGATATAGAACCCACCTTTTCCCACAAAATCTCTTTGAGCAAGCAAAGTACTAACCAGGAATCCAATACTCAGTGGTCCGGAAATGGACCTCAAACTGAGACCTAAAAAATTGAATTTTGATATTTGACCGTAGGAAGAAGATCTAGGGCAGAAAGTAAACGCAGAGAAACAGAGATGAAACTGAAAAAATAGTAAATTTCGTCTCGTCTCGTCTTCGTCTTCTTACGCGCAGCTTCTTGTAATTACGATGACGAACGAGATAGACGCACGCACCTCTCTCTCTGATACTTCAAGGCTAGTTTGAGGTTTCGGATTGTCGGTTGGGAATTTGATTTAAGTCTTGAATTGCGGAGGGGATCGGGATGATCGGAGCAGATATGTCGGAGGAGGGTACGGAGAGGGAGAAGGTAGCTGCAAAGGAAAAGGACAGCGAGGACGATTGGAGCGCGTTTCAGACGGGGAATGAGAGCCGCACGTGACCAATGAACAAACGATGTCGTTTTGTCCCGTGCACGCACGGGATCTGAATCCAAAGGTCAAAGGTTCGAACTCTACCCATGACATAATGAGATACGAATGAAACAATTTAATCCCTTAAAAGAAAGTAACCAGTAAATTTATCATACCTTAAATTGGAAGTAGCTAGACATCAGTTGTTATCTTTACATATTTTAAGGGTAGGTAAATAAATTAACATTATTTCAATAAGTTTCTTAGTATGATTATCACTAATCCAAAGAGCTTAGATGCGGCTGCTTCATCACTAATCTGACGGTTTTGACAGAACCAACTGTCATTTTCGAAATGTCATATAAAGTTAATATATTCTGTTAAAAAATCTATATATATATATAAAAGAATTCAATCCACCACCATACATATAACAACCACCCACTTTCTCTCACTAATTCTCTTATTTTCCTCACTAAAGATCCCATTGCAATAAGACTTTGACAAAAATGCCCTTCCCACCCTCCTTATTTACACTACATGTCAACCATCA
>JAWWMW010001237.1:44088-61585 GCA_035048345.1 Echeveria elegans
GGGATAGGGCTAAGCGGAGCGAAAAGGGTTTTTCATGAGACGGGAAATGAAAACTATTAGCCCCACACGAGGTTTGTGAATAAGTGATTGTCTGATAATGAGCAAGGAATATCCGTCTTTCTGCTAAACAGGATGTATTGAACTCATAATTCATTAGACACTTTTTATGAATGTCAACTAAATATCGTAAGTAAATTGCTCCCGGGTGTTCAATCATTTGATAACCAGAGTCGTTCTTTGATAAATGATCACTAGATAAATAATCACTATGAGTCAGACTCAATAGAATTTGATCAATCCCTTTTTCTGTCGTTAAGGTGGAGAACTGAACCAAAAATTCTCGTTCTTCATCATCAATCGAATCACTGTTCGCAACCCAGGATTCCATTTTATCATCAATCCAATCACTGTTCACGTTTTTTCTTTTTCTTATCAATGAATAGATCTCTTTACTTGTATGACTTAGATGTCTCGTATTTCTCGAAAAAGTGATTCGATTGGTGGGATTTGGTATGATACTTATGAGATCGATGAAATTGATATTCAAATATTTCTTCTTAGAACGGATTGATTTGACCCCATAAGCGGGATCACCACCCAATAGCATGTTGCCGCCAGAAACAGAACCCCGGATTTCTTCTAGAGAATCTCCTAATTGTTCCAGAGCAACTAGAAACAGATTCTTTAACCAGAAAGAATTCAGTTCAGATGTAGGATACCTATCCAGAAGTTTTCGCAACTCAATCATGTATGGTGAAATCATCAAAGATTTGACCTTTTCGAACTCTGTCTGTAACTCACTAGAGGCTCGGCAAACAAAGAGAAGATGTGTACGAACGAGATATCCAACAAGAAGAAGAAGGAAAAGGCTTGAATAGAGGAACTCATGAACATTTGGCAATCTCAGATGTGTCGATATCAATGGTGACTCATTATTTCGATGAATCATTTCTTCGAACATAAGAAAATTATGTAAACACTTTCTCGAAATTTCGCTTATCAGATTCCATTGTCGAAGACACCCTTTTTTCTGAAGAATTCGCCATGATATATCTGATCCATACATAATATCATGAAAAATGGATACAAATTTTGGACTGTTACTTAGTATCGACAATAGGTCTGAAAAAGTATCTAAAAATAAAAAATTTAGATATTTGTACCCTGCCGAAGTAAGGAACCATGGCATATATGTTTGGAATAGATTCCATTTTGAGAGAGTTGAAAAAGCACTATCTCGTTGAAAGGTTCTATACATCTGCCCTTTCTCAACGCATTTCTTTAGACAAAGACTCCGTTTTTTCCTATTTTCGGATGGTAAATCTTTCTCAGAACATGGAGTGTGAATTAAACTCATGTTTGAATTGAAATTGAGATACTGATGCAAGTTCTTCCCTTCTGAATCAGATATATTCAGATCTGAAAGAGGTTGACAATAAGTTCTTTCAAAATGGACTATTTCTCCCTCTGATAGAGATGTTCCAGAAATGTCTGCGATTGAATAAAAAGCTTTAGGAACGAGTGGATCGGGGAGGCGGGTAAAGGTGTAAGCCACTGCACATTTAGAGGGAAAATATAAAAAGAACGTAAGTGAATAGTTTCAAAGCAATGGATCATAAAAAAAGATTAATTTCACAGAATAGAACTCTGAATCTGAGGCTGCAGCGGCTGGATTGGATACATGTTTACTAACTATTAGCACTTGCTAGCAGATTGAAATCTGATCTTGGGTAAGAGTTTTTCCTTTCTTGTGGAGAAACTGAGACACTGGTATTTATAGATGCAGGGAGTGGAGGAAGCAAGAAATGTCTAAGAACGAGTTTTGCCATTTTACTCTTCTAAGTTTTAATAATGAAAAGGTTGGAACTGAGAATGAGACAATGCTAAGAAAAGGAAAGATGTTACCAGCCTGTTGATCCAAGTTTGATGTGGATTTTGAACACGGAAAATTACGGATTGGGTTAAGCACATTCAATTCAAAGACATTTTTAAAAGCTTGAAGTAGTAGAAAGGATCAAGTAGAGGAGATGAAAACGAAATCTTTGATGTGTGATAGGTACAGATGAGTAAGAGAAGCAGCTGTGTGCTGATTTCCTGTCCAAGGTGATATTAGTTTTCTACACACTTCTGCAACAAAGGGTAATGGTTTTACAATGCCGAAAGTGGATTCAGATTGATGGCAGCAGCAGCCCTTTTCAAAATTTTGCTTCAGGGGCCACAAATGCTAATCAGCTGAAAGTACACAAATGGTGCGATGCTTTTGAGTGGACTTTGGTTGCTGCAACTGTTTTGCCTTCCTATATGCCACAAGGCAAACCCACCAATATAAGACTTAGAGTTGCACAACACAAAGATTGTCATTGGGATGGAATTTTCCACTAGATAAGAGGTTTGCCGCAGCGTAGGATACTAGCATTGCCATATATTTGAAAGCTACCCTGGATGTGTGTGCCATTCATTATCTTGCCGGAAGTTGATTCTGCATTAGAATGCCGACGCTGCGCGGGTCATGTCCTGGATTTGCTGATACCGTCCCTGATCTCCATCTGAAGTACTCCAGGATGAGTGAGTTGGTGCTGATTGCTATTCCGATCCCAGAGAAGGACGAAAGCAGAACTGAGAGGATTGGGTTGACATTAAGCTGCAGGTCAGTAAAGGAAATTTAGGGACACAATAAGGCAGGTGATCAGTGTGCAAGTTGAAAATTAATTCCAGTTTGGAATACAAGGCTCACTTACAATATAGTAAAAGATGTGAGCAAACAATATTACAATTGCAAATTGGAAGGATGCATATGCCCATATGTAGCTCGTGCTCACTGCACCAGGAAGCTTAATGTTAGATTACACGGGAGATATCACAAATAATCAAAATGTAATCACAACCATGGAATATCAGCAGAAAACATTATTATGTTATTTAGCAAAGTTATCAAGGTATGGCCATATGAATCAGAGATCTCAGATTACCTATCAAACTCTCCTACAAAACCTGGTGTCATGCACAATTCAGACGATAATATAATAAAACAAAATACTCACACAGTTATCCAGGTGATGATCTTTTCTATAAATTTAAATGCATGTCAGTCTGTTCTAACATGCAAATATTCTAGTTTGTTTATATAATATCTGACTGAACTCATCAATGCACTACCCATTGTGGAAGCTATCATTGAGGATAGAAGACCCATAACACACAAGAAAGGTATAGATATTGCAAGAGCTCTTGTTCCCAAATCAGAGACCTGCTCAAGGAAAAACATTAGTGAAAAACGAAACAGCTAATGTGATGATGCTGTTACGAGCAAGCAACAGAATATTTAGTAGTCAAAACTCAAGCATACTTTAGGAGTGAAGCTGTTTTTCAAATCAGATAATAAAAAAATAAACCAGACTGCAGCAGAATGTATTTGGTTCTCAAAACTGTTATGCAGAGCCATTTCAGCATTCATGCCTATATAGCCTTTTTGAAGACGTGTCTACTGCCTTAAATTATCAAAAACTAATGTATTTCTGATGTGAATTAACTTCATATATCAGATAAGAGGGTAAAAACATGCACAGAGCAAACGGTGTAACATGAAGTATTTCTAAACTCTTATAAGTGAATAATATACAGTTTTAATGATATGCATAAAGTGACAGACTCAAGCCATAGTCAAAACTGGAATAAACCTTTCTAAAACCAAACAGCTTGATTAAAAAAATGTTTCTAATGGTCTTGAGAACTATACCAACAGTTGCTCCAGAACGCAGAAATAAGGAAGCATGCTGACCATAACAAGAACAGGTATGTCGTGCCAAATCCTGCAAACCACGGGAGTGAATGCACTCAGTAGAATTCAAGATGAACATCAAGTCAACTTGAACTTTAGGATCATTGATGCTTTTGGCCACAAGGTCTATATCTCAAGCTTATATGCCAAAGCCTACGAGTCATGCAAACTTCTGCCGATATTTTAAACTGCACACAAATCAACTGAAATGAAGTCGATGTGCATCAGATAGAATGGCTTATATATGAGTGGTTGGTTTATATCAGTCATCCCACCAAAAAACCCCATTTTGGTTTCAAACATACTCCTCGTTTCGATCACTATAAAGTTGCAAGGTAACATCAAGCAAACAGACAAACAGTAAAATCTATAATTTCAAATATGTGATATAAAAACTGATAGTGTCAAATGGGCAGCTTAAGTGTACCTGTATCGAGCAACCACCCTTTGTTGAGGAACAGGCAACGTTTGTCGACTGATGGTTTGTTAGTTTCAGTAACAATACTGGAAGGTTACGAACTTCCTGTTTGCAAACATCACAAATCTTGCTTCCTTTAATGCTAAACCATTTCACAGCACACTCTTGGTGAGCAAGAGCTAGTTCTCCCTTACAGCTGCACTCTAGCTTCAGTGTTTTGCCTCCTTCCCCTAATTCAACCAAACATATTCTGCAATCTGCATACAGCTTCTTCTTCTGGAATATCTTCACCAGCCTCATCACAAACTGCACTAAGAACATGGTAGACAGTAGGTAACATACATAATCACAGGGTTTGTGGCTTAATTGCTATGACAGACTGAATCGCAAAACACTTTGTTGAAACTGACGCCGGTAACGCATCATGGATAAACTGTGCACCATCATTGATCCACTAATTAATTCCATTTTCTAAAGGTGGTGTGTGGAAAAAACACTACACGAGATGGTTGTTAGTTCTATTTTTGGACCTCTTAATGGCTATTGCAAGCATGTCAGAACCTGCCTCAATCTATATTGAAGGCAAATAATTACTTATATAGGATGTCCAACTACTGTTAAGAGATAGAATGGAATACTTTGCAACCTTACTTCATAAATACAAGGAAGTGACTTGACAATGTCCCCTAAGCATGAACATTGTGTTGAAGCATGGAAATTCGATTAGTATAATTACACATTTGGACAGCTGCTTAAGATATGTACTCATTTGTAGCATATGAAAGATGAATTTTTATTTGGTCGATCTCTTTTTTTTCTTCTGAAGAATGTTGGGGAAAACGGTGCATTTAATGATTAAAAAAAATGAGATACCAATTTCTGTGATTGAAGAATCATCTTGAGAAGAACTAACCACCGCAGGCTGAGGAATAGCTGGAATCACACGAATGACATTTCCTTTAGAATCGGTCCGTTTTAGGCTTCGGTTCTTAACGTTAACTGGAACCGACGAGCAGCGTTTCATGTATTGCAGGGTCTCCATTTTCTGAATTTGCAACCGTCAAAGAGAATTAGCAGCTACTAATATTTAGTAAAACTACCAAAATGGAGTTCTTAAATAACATTTTAAAAACAATATCCACTTACACTGGAATCTAATCGTGCTTTCCAATTTTGTTCCTGGCCAGGTCGATTGTCTAAATTTGCTACTGCTGTGACCGGCAAGGATTCTCCAGCCTTCATAGATGAAGGGAAAACTAATCTGTTGAGGGAGACAGATCTCGAAGTAAACGGTTTCACCATAGAAACATCAGACTGTTGGGTGTTCGGAATAATAAGAATAGCTTTCTCTCCCTCGTCATCCATATTTCTCACTTTGAAGCTTCTCTGAGGAAGCAAATTTCTCATGGATGGTATCTTCTTTGCAGAATTTGGTCTTGGAGGTAATCCAGCTCTTGAGGAATTAGGGTTTGGATCGAAGGAGCATTTATATTTACTAATGTGGGTGTTGTATCATCAGTAAACCTATCTGAAATTTGAAGAGTGGAGAGACATGGCCGTCTTGAATGCTGATGTACCTTATAGTCTTCAGTTATTTCAGAATCAGAAGCTATCTAGCAAATGCAAATCATCAACCAATGTTTCAGTAGTTGAGCTTTCAGTTCATAATAAAACACTCCAAAGCATAAGATTGCAAATACCCTAACTAACTAACCGCAACAAAAAAAAAACAATTACCATAAGATGGAAAATGTAAGGAGTAAAAAGTCTCGGCAGAGAATATCCACACACAAAAGTAAAGTAAAGTAAAACATGCATGTCTCACAAACAAGTGAGAGCAAATACGAGTCTCGGTTTTCATATCTCGTCATAAGAAACCGTTTTCAAGTGAATGCTAGGTTAAGTAATCAGGTACAACCAAACATGTAACGTAAAAACACAAGACCAAAAAGGGAAAACAGAAAATAGAAGTAGAAAATGCCTAACTCAACAAGAATCAACCCTCGTCAATGGGAAAATAAGAACAAGACTGTTTCTTTGTCTATTTCCAGAATGCCGCCACCCACTCACTTGTTGCATAACACATAATATTGTCTCACTGTCATAAAAAGAAAAGAAAAAAAACTAAAATCAACTTTCACTGAATAACTCAGTTGTCAAGTATGCCTTTGAAAACGTCAATCTGTGTTAATCCTAAGAAATTGTACTTGTATAAATATCTAATGTATGGGAGTGTTTCCAATTTCAACTCAATTTCCAGTTGTCTAAATACCAGCCATCATCTCGTTGTGGTATCTCAGTAAAAACATCGAAATTTGAGTAATAATGAAAGAACAGCAAGTGGCATAGAAGAAGACGAAGAGGCTGAATCGGCAGGTCTAGGAATCTCCATGAAAACCCTAATAAATAGTAACAGGAATAAATTAGAAACAGTAGATAAAAAAGCGAAGCGGTGGACTGTATGTAGTTGCAGCTGTAGAGAAAGGCTGAGGGTTATTATTGAAAGCCGAGGTGTAGTGGTCGGAGGCGGAGGAAGAATGGGATATGTGCGAATCGAGAGTAAGAGGAAGATTGGTTTGGGTAGGAGTGCATTACCGCCATTGCTTTGATTTTCTTTCTTCTACTTTTTTTCTCTTTTTCTTTCCCTTCATTTTATTTTCCCCTTTTCCTCGATTTGTTAATGAGCAGTCGAGAATAATAAGGATACTTTACGGAAGCCATGAATAGTTTGAAATATTTCTTAGTATAAAATTGTTAACTTTAAAACCAAAAGTATATGCAAATAAAAATTTGACCTCTGCATTTTATAGTGTTCATTTGGATTTGATTACAAATTTTAAGAAAAAAAAGTGAGTAAGAGAATTAGTGAAAAAGGAGTAGAAATGTTAATGTAGAAAATATTTTATTTAAAAAAATGACAAGACGGTAAAGGAGTAGTTAATAGTTGACTTGTTTAGTAAGTCGGATCAACCCACATCGGCTCAATGCATCATTTAATTATTTTAGTGATTCATGAAGAAGCGCTTGAACTAATGACCTTGTACGAATAAATGATTAACGTTAGGGATAGTAACGCGTCTTTCGTGTAAATAATGAAATGACTGCTAGGCCGATCTAGTTGTTTACAACCCTTGTCAAATGATTGATGGACTGATTGCTATTCTGCTAGCTTTGCAAAGTTAATTGCAACTTGGAAGTGCGGAGTATAGAAACAAAACTGACACTCCAGACTAGGATTTGGAATTGAATTACAAATGAAGAGACGAAGGATTTGCATTACATTCAATAAACAGACTCCAACACAACAAACCACAAACTGCTTCTGCATTTCTTGCAGGGATAAGAATTAAAATAGACTCTCCCTTCAGTCTTTAGATTTTTCGATAACCACTGGTAATGGTACCTACCAGAGATGAATAATGAATGCAACGGCAAGACGAGTGAACCACGTCTAGTACCTTTTACCTAGGATGATTCCAACAATTACAGAGATTAGAGCAACTCCCAGCACGAACTTAAGTGTTGTGGCAGGTGAAAGCCCAGCAGGATGAGCGTGGGTCTCTAAGGTTGGTGCAGATGGTGTTGCCTCTGTTTTCTTACTTCTTTTCTTCAATGAGTTCGCAATAGGCACTTCGAAGTCTCTTGACTTGATTTCTGTTCCTTCTTTTGGCTGGCTAATGACTTCAGTAGCCTGATACAAACCCAAAAAAAAAGGTTTAGACCATGCTCAAAAGGAAAACTTGCATTTGGTTTTTCTTCACGCTTGATAAAGCCAACTATACCAATTTTCCATGTGCCATTAGTACTAAACAAAAGAAAGAGTGGAAAAGGTATATCTAAAGCACACTCAAGTCATAGCAGATTATAGGACCACATCGAAATAAATCAATGAATCCACAAGGACTATGCAGGGAAGCAACTAACCTTAAGTTTTTCATTGAGCTCCTTCAACTGTTGTTCTATAAGTGAGACTTGTGTTGTCTTAGCATCCACTTCCTCACGGGAATGCTTGACCGAGGCTTCCAATTCCGATACTTTTAAAGTATGAGCTTCTTTCTGTTGATATGAACATAGCATACGTCAGTTTTAGATTGTCATAAATCCAAGCATAAACTTGTTCCATAAGAAAAAAACACTGGGAAGCATCCCTTCTCATTTCAGTTTATGTTCACAAATAGAAAGTAATTACCTCTGCGCTTAACTCAGCCTCTACTGCCAAAAGTTTGTCTTCAAGTTCTTTAATGTGAGTCTGCAGGGCTGACTTCTGGTCACTTTCAACCTTATATTTAGCCAGATCAGCAGCCAGAGCATCCTCTTTAACTTCTTTCTCCTTAAGATGTTCATTAAGCTGGATATTGAGTGCTTCTAGTTCCTTTTTCGTGCTTTCATACAGGGCACTAAGACGTTGCTTATCCTCTGACAGAGATGAAATCTGTAAAAAAAGTTGAGTTGTCAGCAATATTAGACTAAAAAATTCGTTTCTTGTAAGATAAAACAGTGAGCCATGCGAAAGAACAAACCTCAGGTTTTAAGTTTTCATATTCAACCAATTTGGTTTGTAGTTCCTCCACAACACTCTCCAAGTTCTTTAATTTCAAGCAACTCTCTTCAAGCTCAACCTTTCTCATTTCAGCCAGAGCAGAAGCTTCATGGATTTTTTCTTCATATGATTTTATCTGTGTCTCAAGGATACTGAGCTTTTCGAGCAACTCATTAGCTTCAGAATCACGATTGGTGAACTTCAGGATGGTTGCATGTAGCTGTTGCTCCGACTCCAAAATATGAGCTTCATTAGACGAGAGAAGTTGCTTGATACTGGCATCCTTCTCAGCAGACACAGACTCCAACAATTCCTCAACTTCATTAACTCTGTTCTTGAGCTGCACGTTAGTCTGAACCAACATTTCATTGTCCGAGGATGCCTGCGAGGCTTTATTTTCAGCTGCTGTAATCTTCTTTTGTAATTTAATGCTCTCACTTTCTAATTCTGCAAGCCTCACGGAAGTTCGTTCAAGTTCTTCCTTGAGATCTTGGACTTCAGACTCCTTATTTTTCAACTTTCCGATTGCTTCTTGGAGTTTTGTTTCCGACTCTTGTGCAAACAAGTGGTGTGATGATTCAATTTCATTCTTTCCTGAAGTGGCTTCCTCAAGTAATTTCCCGTGTAGTTCAAGCTGCTCTTCCACATATTTAAGCTTATTCTTTAAGTCTTCTTCTCTAACTCCAGCGGCCAGTAGATCCTTTTCAATGGTAGCTAGTTTTTCTTGAGTCACATTCAATTCATCACGTAGAAGTGCAACTGACTTCTCACTGTCTGCGAGCTTTATGAAGGCACCGTTTAGTTCCACTTCTAATATTTTCTTGGCTTCTGTCTTCGATGCGAGCTCTTCTGTCAGTTCCTTCTCTCTTTCATTGGCCGCTTCTACGGCTATTTCCAGGTTTGATGATTTTGCTTTCAGTTCATCCAGATCTGAGATGAGTGCTGCAACTTTTTCAGAGTGAGTGGTTAACTCTGCCTCAGCGTCAGCACATTTTTTCTCCCATGAGTTTAATTGTGCTTCAAGTTCCTGAACTCTAGATTTTTCTGTTTCTAGCAAAAGTTCCAATTCACTGGTCTTTTTGCTAGCATCCTCCACTTTTGAATGAGATATTTGGATTAGGTCTTCTAGCTCAAGGCTACGTTGGTGTTTCATGCTTGCGAGATCCTCATGTTCTGCACATTTTGCTAAGCTGCTCTTCAACTCAACTTCCAGTTCAGCATTTTTAGCTGATGATTGTTCAAGAGAACTTTCCAACAACTTCTCTTTATTCTTGAGTTCTTCAATTTGAGCAGTAAGCAAACTCTTTTCCTGCTCATTAGCAGTTAGCTTACTGTTCAACTCAATGATTTCTTCACCAAGTTCACTTGATTTTCTTTCAGCCTCTATGCTTTTCAGTTCTGCAAGATTCAGTTGCTGCTCAAGTTCTAAGTTCTTCTGCTCTATTTCTATCTTACGTGTCTCAATTTCTCTAAGCTGAAACTGAGATTCTTGTAATGCTGCACTGGATGAGCGAACAGCATCCTCGAACTCAATGTTCTTCTGTGTTGCGGTTGCTGCGAGTGACCCTGATTCGGCATGGAGCTCTTCTAATGATTTCAACTTCGCCTCCAACTCGGCGTTGTTGGTCAAGGCTTCAGAAAGAAGGGAATCAGCTTTTCTGAAATTCTCAACTGATTCCGCCAACCTTGCTTCTAAATCAGCATTGGTTTCACTTACGCTTGCGGCAGTACTGCTCACCTCCGCCAGTTTACCTTCCAGCTCTTCCTTTTCCTTGCCTAGAATATCCAAATCCTCCTGTACCTTTAAAACATGAGCCTCTTGAGCTTTCAAACTGGATTCAACTGTTTCCCTCAAGCTCACTTCCTCTTGCAATTTCAACTTAACTTCATCCAGCTCAGAGACCTTGGTATTGAGATTTTCCGTTACAGAAGCAAACTGGCTCTCTAGGGATGAGAAATCTTCCTTCAGCTGAGATTCTGAAGCGTTTTTAATATCCAATTCTTCAGCTATTTTACTAAAGCTGGATTCTTGAGAAGACAACTTTTGTTCCATTTCCTTAATCAAAGACTCTGAAATTCCCAACTCTTCATGAACTTTAGCGAGTTCAGCTGTTGTAGATGAGAGGGAATCTTCAAGTTTCTGATTCTCGGCGATCTTCTCATACAAGCCCTTGACTTCTTCTTGGAGCAAAGCCATCTGATCCTCCATTTCCTTGGCACTAGATTTGGAAATTTCAAGAAGTCTCTCAAACTCCAAAGCCCTTTTGGTCTCGGACTCAGCATGTGAACCACTTTGCTTGTGAAGGTCCTCAAATTTGCTTGTGTCGCTTTTAGAGGAACTCAACTCAGCTTCTAACTCTTCCATTTTCTTCCGGGAGTTCTCAACTTCAGCAGTGAGACTGTCAAATGCTTGCTTCACATCAACCAGTTCTTTGAGATTGGCTTCCTGTTCCTGGTGTGTGTCCTGCAGAGCTTGTAGCTGTGAGCTGTATTTTTCTTCAGCCTCTGTGAGTTGGGTTTGTAATTGTTTATGACTAAGCTCAAGCTCTTCATATTTCTGAACAGTCTCCTCCAACTTATCCTTGGTTGCAGAAGCATCAAGTTTGAGAGTTTCTTTTTCAGATTCTGATTTCGTGAGAGCTTCAACTGCTCCTTCAAGTTCAAGCTGGAGTTGCTTGGCCTTTGTTTTGGCTTCAACTAACTCTGCAGTAGACACAGTAGAATTACTCTCTTTCTCTACCTTGATGAATTCACTCTCCAAAGAGCTATCCTCCTCATCTTTCTTCTCGCTGTTCTCCACATCATTTGAATTATGAACATCTGTCTGCAATGAGATTAACAAAAGAGTCAAAAGGGTAAGCTAGCAAGTGAATTCCGATCAAACCATACTAAGGAAACTAATTAGATCTTCTGCAAAACAAAGTTTGAATCCAGCAATATCATTTGATGTTAAAAGAGAAAGAAATCTAAAGTTGGTAACAGGCAGATGGTTATAAACAAACAATCAATCACCTCAACAGGATGGGGAAGGGTTTCCACTGGAACAGAAGTTGCTATGGAGTCGTCTTCCATGTTACGAAAAAGTTGATTCCCGGAAACTAAGATCTCCAATGAATGATGAGATTAACTGAGTGAGGAAAACAAGGCAACCACTGTCAGTCTGAAACCAGGAATGGTTAAAATACAGCAAAGTAAAAACACAATGATGCAATTGATGATGACAACAGAAGACAACAGCGGGTACAAACGACCATAAATCAGGTGCAGCCTTGTCACATGGACCCGAAAGTAAAATAAATACAGCAAATGAAGCAAGAGATTTGGATTTGACACAAACAAAGTCATTGGAGATAACACAGGACTTGTAGTAGCAGTAAAATCTGAAATATGCTCCTAGAAACAACTTATGGACCACCTCAAGAGTTTCAAACCCAAAAAAAAAAAGACAAGGAAAACGATTACCAGTGGTTTAAGCATCATTGTGGGCAAGTGATGCTGTACAAGATTAAAAAATATCTAGAACTTGGTTGAAACTGTTCTAAACAACAGAAGCCCTTTTTACAGTATCCAGCTTAGTAGATTCAGATAAATTATAACCAAGAAAAAGCAAAACAATGACAGCATGTTAAGTGTATAGCTGTGGTGTCCCAAGACAGAATAACATCAGAGGTCCCACAGACTCCAAACTACATACCCCATCTCTTTCCACTGTAATATTCAACTTTTAAGCTGTCGTCTAAATCTGTCCAGCTTAGTTAAGTGAGTTAACAAAACACAACATATTGTGAACAACAGTGCATTAATGCATTTGCTAATTGAGATAAGCCAGGAAAGAAAAAAGAGAAAAGATGTGAAAGTTAGATCGAATATTAGCACAGAGGAGCACTTGGTCCACCAAATAAAGGTTGCAAGATTGTGATATTTTATTTGTCTAATATTACAATGATGCCTTCCTGCTTTCTTAGCAACTTGCAATCAGCTTTGTTTTCTTTCCTTTAGCTAAGCAAAGCCAGAATCAATCACACTTTTATATTAAGAGGCTTTGTTAGGAAAGAGTCCCCCTTTCAACATCTGTTATATCATTTTCAATGTATGACAATTCAACAAGAGAGAATTCTTAATCACTCTTAACTATATATAAAACACTACTTATTTATTCCTCTTATTATTTAACTAATTCGCTCAATTTCATACGTTTTGTATTCCATAACTTCTAGCAGTAAATCAGCTCGCCTCCTCCCAAAGATTCTTTAACAAAAATTAGAAAATGTCGTTGTTTTATAAATAAGACATACTCTCTTCAAAGCATATTCTAGATTAGATCCTTTCACTTTCGTGAGGAGTAGATCGGATAGCTGGAAAGAATTCTAGATAAAGAAGAAAAACCATTTGCTCAAAAGTTTACATTGAGAACACCAGATGACGGACAAAGCACCCAAAAAAAAAAGCCGGATTCAAGATGTGAAACTGAATATAAAATTACAAAATCAAGGTACCAGTTGCTACAGCAACTCAGAGAAAAATCGCTTATAAAGCATCGTTGAATCGTCAAATATCTACGATCGAGATCATGTCCTACAGTCTTATGAAACAAAACAAACCAAATATTCCCTACCTCACCAGATCCCTTCTCTGTATACATAAATCTATACACATAAACTCAAATCGAAGAGCATTCAGATGTATTACAACTAACAATCACAATTCAAAACACACAATATGCACGCTAACTTAGTATGAATAGCAGTAGCAGCAGGTAGTAAGTAGCAAGCAAGGCACTGAGTAATCACCATCACCATAATCGTCATCATCGAATCGGAAACGAATAGACTTGGATTTAGTTTAATTTTTACGCAAATCGGTGTTGATGGTTTACCTGACAAGGAAGAGAATAACGATCGGAATTCTGATGATTGACGGAGAGGAGATGAGACTTTCGAGATTTTTTTTTATATAAAAATAATTTGCTGTGAGAAAATGAATCGGAGAGAGAGATAAGAAGACGAAGAAGAAGACGGGATAGAGAGTTGCTGAAAGATTTGTTTAAATACTCGTAGCCGCCGGAGCGTCCATTTTCAAACCGATTTCTTATCTTCTTCTTTTTTTTGAATTACATTTCCAATGTTGTGAATTGCAGAGTCCATTTGTTTTTGTTACGACGTCGTTCATAGCGTCAAAAATTCCGTAATAATTAATTCTAAAATAAATATTTTGATGTCATTATAAATAACATGTCTCGTAAATACAATTAATAAAATGAAGTATCTAAAATGATATCTCTATTTTAATAAATATAAATGATATTATTCTTAGCTCGTAATTTTTTTCTTTCATGATTCTGACTCTTCTAGCGTATTGTCAAATGAAATTCTTCATATCAAATCATCGTTGATTCAATCGTTTCTATCATAATCATATGTATGAATTCGTCCGATCAAATTTTATTCAATGATACCAGAGTCACGAACAGCATACTTTATTTTGTTCTAGTTTTTTATAGATAAAGTGAAGCCTTTTGAAAGATCTTGAAAGTTTATACGTAAAATGTTACAACTTACAAGTAATGATGCAATTAATTGCAATATGCAAACCAAATCAACTTGGTACGGCAAATGTTTTGTTTGGTTTGACCAGTCCGCAATGGGCTGGCCGTTTTGACCTTCCACTAATTTTTCTCATTTTCATATTTGGATGGAGGCGACCATAATCAATTACTCGCTTGTTTTAAAGTTAAATCCTAAACTGCATTTGGTCATATTTATGCAAAATTATAACGAATAAAAAAACTCTACGCATGAAAATGTTTTCATTTATTTATTTTTGGTTAGCCGATGTTTTCTGTATTTCTTTTGAAGAAATTAAGATTATTTATTCGACGCACCTTAATATCCAATGTGTATTCTCGTTTTGAGAGCCTTGAGGCATGAGCAAATGAAATCTCGTGGTAGATATATTTATTTTCATATTCACTTATAATGATAAATAAACACGGAATAAAAAGCTTTAGTTGTAAAAAATAGGCATCACTTGAAGATATTTATTTTCAAACCTATTTGTTTCAATAAATGAAAATTGGAATTAAAAGATTTGATTATCTGTTATTATAAAAGAATAGAGAAAATGATGTAAAATCAAACAGAAAATGACGAAATTATACTTCATTAAACAAAAAAAATAACTAGACTATCCATTACCCCTCTCTTCACCATTAATCACAAATATGTCATTAAAATTAAAGATAACGGGCACAGTCCGACCCATTAAATAAAACTGAAAATATTAAAAATTAACATTCAAAATAAAAATTAAGCGGGAAACATTTATCGTTTTTAAGTGAATTAAATGAAGATACGGAAAAAATTTCCGTCAGGACGACAGGAGCGCGGCTATTGAAAAAAAATAAAAGGCAAGCAAACCTACTTTTCACGGAAAGTTGGAACTTAAATGTTTTCATGAATATGAGAATGTTATTGAAATTAATTACGAGTATTATATATAAGAAAAATCAAATTAAAGTTGACGAGACCAGTAGGCCATATTCAGTAGTTGAGAATGGACGACTGTGCTAGTTTTGTACCTGTTCAAGGCCAATTCCATTATGCGTCGACCAAATCAATTAAGTAAGAACTCTCCTGCTGACTAAATCAATTAAAGTAATAACTCTCCTGCTGGAAAAAGTGTAATGATTTAATTGTGGGATTCGATTCGAGTCGTATGACCCAATCAGAGGATCCGTTGTAAGTCTACATGTTACAGCATCACACGTCATCAACATTTATTAAGTCATCTCAACTGTGAACATTTTTTCGATTTAATTTATTGATGATGTATGATATGGTAGCTATGTTTATCTAACTAGCTTTATTCCACTCATTTTCCGATGTGGAGTGTTACAAAAAGTTTTTTTTTCTTTTAGCTAGTAATTAAATAAAACTTTGAAAGTTAAAGATTATGTGAAGCTGAAAATATTACTCATACAATATATATCCCTCAAAGTCTATAATGTTCTTAATACAATGCTTCTTTTGGAGGTTTAGCGTCTTTTAGTTTGTCGTATGATCTTGAGTCAGTACTATAAAAAAAATCATCACAAAAAATCAGTCACAATATTCTTATACGTGCAGACATAAACCCCTAAAGCATTACCTACAACATATTCAAAATCACATCACAAACACGTACTGTACTCTAAAGCATACATTTTCATACAAAACAGATGTATGGAACGAAAAACATGTTAATGTTGAAACTTAAAAAGTCGAAATTTCAGATAGACGTTCAATCATTTGATTATCATCATTGTTAATACTCTCAATGAAGCATCACATTGACCATCAATCTAAACCCAAGTTCTTGAGACTGCTAATGTTGAATTAAATCAGACAATTGTGGAATCAGAATCAGATTCGGTTCTGAAAATTAGAAGACCCAAATTCAAGTTGGCTCTGAATTAAATGAACAATTTGTTGGAAAAAGAAAAGTCTACATGTAAATGCTCTGCTTTTTATTTTGGTGGCGGTCATGGAATGAATATTTTAGAGGGGTTGGGGAGGCAAATCCAGGCAGGCAAAGGGACCTACGGACGACCGACCACGCCGACTTTTGAGATATACTAACAAAGTTGTTATGTCACAGCCAGTGGTTGATGTCCGACACTCTCCCTCAACCTTTTTATGATGTTTTTTTTTTTCTTAGTAAAGTGCTGCTTTTGAATTTTGATTGATCTTTTATGGTTTTGTTAATCAGAGTCCAACGTCCCCTTTTTGCGTATTCTTCAGTTGATTGAATAATGTTAATCATAAATTAAGGTTCTGGTTGATTCGTAGAAGTGGAAATTTTGATGAAACATTAGCGTGTTTGATTGTTCAACTAAAATGAAAACAAAATTAAAAATATTACTAAAAAAGTTTTACTTTTGTAAGACAATACTGTATTATTTTTCTTTCCAAAAATGAACCAAACGGATGGTTAATATTGGCATTCATTTCATAAGAAATCGGCTAATCCTTACTATTGCCCTAAAATACTTATATGTCACTCTGTAAAATTTCGCATCTTACTAGATAATGAGATTGGATGATTTGGTTAGATAGTTGTCTCGGAATCTCAAGGTCATGGATTCAACACCCGAAATAACATTTTCTTCTCACTTGGTTATGTGTAGGAGTTTGATATATGTCCCACCTAGGTGAGGACTCTGGTGATTTCTCACGCATCAACATCGAGGTTGATATTCTTTCATTTGCGAAAAGTTTGCGAGGTTTCCGATAGGGTTATTCATGACAGAACTTATTATTTGAAAGAGCGGAAGAGTCATGAGCGATTTGTATTTCAAAAGATTGATATAGCAGACAATATTATCTATACTAATAAATTGTACCCAATGTAACCATCAATAAAAAAAAATCACATCTTACGGATTAGATTGTGATTCAAGTTGGCAAAGATTTTGCCGTAGGCAAATGATTGTGTAGTTGGATGTGTGTTGGCAAAGAACTACTCCTAATCTAAAAAATGGGTGAAATAAAATTTAAAAATAATACTTAATTTAAATAGCCGGAGAAGGTAAAGCAAGTGAGAAACACGCGATTGAGAGAATGAACAAAGACCCAAAAATCTCCCTCACGCGCTATCTCCCTCTCTCTCAGGGGGCAGATTATAAACAAGTTTTGAAAGATGTTTTAAAGTTGTTTTGAGTTAAGTTTTTAACCACTTTTTCATTCATTTTAAACTTCAAAACTTTTTTCAAAACTCAAACCCT
>JAWWMW010001240.1:0-13067 GCA_035048345.1 Echeveria elegans
GAAGTGTTATGTAATTAACATACAAGTGCATCCATAAGCAGAACACCTTGCTACCCGCGGAAATTTGTGAAGATGCATTTTCATCCGGCCGTTGATCAGGACAACACAAGGATCTGTACAATCAAGTAGATTCATATAATCCGCTAAGACAGTACTAGCATGAACAATATAATTATAACAGAGCCACAGATCTTTAAAAGAGCAAGAAATACTTCTATACAATCGTTTCTAAAGTTTTACTCGATAAATCTAATCAAACCACACAAAAATATCCATTTAGTTCACAACCTCACCACCGCCGAAATGAGAACCCAATCTTATAGAATACCTTCTTCAGACTTGGAGCAGTGGACTTTCTTCTCCTTGAACCCCCAAAAAAACTGTAACACATATCGGGTATGCCAGGAGTGTCCATGCTATGTTAAATTAAACTTAATACTAAACAATTAATAAATAAAGACTTCAATTTCAATAATGTTTGATTATGACTGTAAACAGGAGCAGGGAGGGAGGGGAGACCAAACTAATTGCATCATAGTATAATCAATCCATCAAATGTCTATATGCAACCTTGACATGCTCCGCAAGCAAAAGGCCTCGCACAAAAAAAGGGTATTCAGTTAAAAATCTTTGATGCGTAAGTAAGCCAAGTTAAGATAAAGTAGATTACCTCATTGAAAGTAAAGTTACCATCTCAAACCAATCATTGAAAGAAACAGTGTGGCACAACTAAAGCATATTAATCTTCCTGAGCAGATTTCAAAATGAGAAACCATTAGAAGATATCAGTTAGCGACAACATAAGGCAGCCACACTAACAAAAACCAAGAGAACCTACCCACCGGCTCTAATGATGTTCAGTCTGTATTCATGCTCCCAAAATGTATGTCGATACATGCAGCAACATGCAGGGTAAAATACAAGAACAGCCAGAGATGAGATCAGTAACAAAAAAATGAAAGTTTATGATACATTTGTAAATAAAACTGAAAATTATGATTAAAAAATTACACTAAATAAGGCTGCCAGCTTAAACAGTATGTCAAGAAAAATAACAACTTAAATGGTTGCCATATGACCTTCTTTCCTAAATGTGATGGTCTTTAAGGCGCTTTCAAAATGTGGAAGAACAAAGGCGCTATCCACTGCACTACCAAATGAAAACATACAATAAATATTTTGCAAAACCAATTCCCGCATTTTAATTTGACAGGAAAACGTGTAACACGTCATCTAAATTTGATGGTCTTGAAGGCATTTTCAAAATGGGAGGAACAAAGGTGCTCGGATGCACTACCAAATGAAAATACAAAATAGGGATGTTTCGCAAAATCAATTCATGGCTTTTGAATTTGACATACACACGTGTAATCCCATGCACTATCAAATAAGCACAAGAAACTGGTTGCTAAACAGCCAGATTGAATGAATTTTTAATTTGGGAGGAACACAAGAACACCATTGCACAACCACTTGAAAAAAACAGACTATAGGAATGCTGAACAGATTAACATAATGAAGAAAACCAATCAAGAACCACACCAAATCCAAGCATCTTAAATTTGAGAGGCTATGTGTGCTCACAAGCACTGCCAACAAACTGAAAAGCATCCAAGTGATGTGTCTTTCGCTATTTTTCAATTTGGGTATAGGGGTTCAATCCTTGCCAAATGAAAAATAGTTGGTTTTCAACATCAAGAAACCACATCAACACTCCCAAATCTATATAGCACCTTTAGAACACCACACATACATATGTACACACGCACTGACAAAATAAGCAAAAGAAATTGATTAGTTTAACAAACAAATTGAATGCATGTCAAACTGGGAGGAGTCGATACAATATTGCGCAACTAAAAGAAAAAAATAGACTATAGGAATGCTGGACAGATTAAAATAATGAAGAAAACAAATCAAGAACTGCACCAAAGGAAAGAATTTTCAATTTGAAAGGCGTATATGTGCCCCCAAGCACTGCCAAACACACAGAAAAGCATCCAATTGACACGTTTCTTTTACTATTTATCAATTTGGGTATAGGGGTTCAATCCTTGCGAAATCAAAAATAGAGATTGGTTTTCAACATCAAGAAACCAACTCAACATGCCCAAAATCCATCATTGTATCGTTAGACCACCACACTTACACATGCACTAACAAATAGGAGCACATGAAATTGATTAGTTTAACAACCAAACTGAATGCATGTCAAAACTGGGAATCACACAGACACCATTGCACAACTAAAGAATAGAATAGACTAAAGGAACCCTGGTCCCTGAACATATTAAAATATTGAACAGACATCACACCAGAAGAAAGCATTTTCAGTTCAATAAGCATATCTGTACAAACACACAAAAAAGCAATCAATGACATGTATCTGAACCCTAAAATTTTGTGTTTACATCTTGCCAAATGAAAAATAGAGACTGATTTTCAACATCAAGAAACCAAATCAACATTCCCATATCAATCCATACATACATAACATACATACAAACAGACACGCAACAGATTTTGAAAACCAAAACTAAAGAACCAAGTAAGGATCGACGAACAAAATAAAACGCAGTATAAATCCCTGAACTCAGTATAAGCCCTAATTCCGAAATAAGGATCGACGAAACCCGAACATACATTTTACAACAATAGTAAACAACGTATTCTTACTCTGTTACCGACGAGCGTCGATCGTCCGAAAAGAAAACAAACCCTAATGACGGTGAGGACACGTCGCTACGTGAGTGAAGATGTGAAGGACGAGGGGGGCTAAGATGTGAATATATATAAGAACAGGGGTTGCGTTTTAATTACGCATACTACAACGGCTAGTAATATTCAATTTTAGGAAACTTTCAATTTTTGAGAAAATTACTTGCGTTTGACTTACGGAACCTTCAACGGCTATTAATTATTTATTGACTTTAGCATTTTTTTCCCTTTTAAATTGATTTTTTTCTTTGTTGGGAAATATTGAAGAAATTACTTTTAAATATGATTTTTAAACGCATAGTTGAATGAGACTAGAGTGACCACACTTTACTTCATCATCATGCAACAGGTTTCCCAGAGGCTGTGGTGCGTCTAAAAGTCTCTGCCTCATTATTATTTAGTACGCGAGCTTGATTGACGACCATACTATAGTCTGATTTTTTTTTTAAATTTTATTTATTACTCTTTATACACACCAAAAACATTTTTATATGATCATAACTCTTCTTAAAATTAGTTTCCAACAAAATAAAAATTACATACACTACAACTTGTTTTAATGTAACATTGAAAGGTCATGATTTAAGGGACCAAAACTATTTTAAAATTAGTTTCATTACTTGTGGGGTGATCGCCGATTTGTTGAGGAGTTAGTCAAAAAGACTCTTTGAGGTCAGGAGTTTGAATCCATACTCCACCATATTTTTCTATTTGAGGGTTTTTACTATTCTTGTATGAGGCTTTTCATTCCTCCCGCCTCCGGGCGTGGAAGTATTCCAATTTTCTCTCCCTTAGCGCGTGAGTGTACATGAAATTATTGTCGCAATGGAATTCTATGAAACTATTTGAATCAATTTTGGTGGACTTGTCATTTCAAGAAGACATGTACATTAAATAATAATTATGTACTTGACATTAAATATATGCTATGAAATATTTGTTTTTGTTCCCCATCCATCAAAAAAAAATGTAAGAAAAGTCAACATCTAGCCGACCAAACTTTATTTCAACATTATAATTTTGATTTATTTTTTGCAGGCATAGTTATGTCATCAAAACTCATATGTCCATTGCGCAAATGGTTATTCAGTTTTTTATTAGGATTTTCCATAAAAGGGAATCAAAGTATACAACAAGGTATACAATACGGAACCATAATTCGGAATCAAGATTAATGAATGTTTAAAATAAATAAATAGAAATAAAGACGCGCGATCATCGATCCAGAATCGCTTTTCATGACCAATAAACAACTAATAACATCTCAAATGAAAATAAATAAATAGAAATAAATAAATAAATAAATATACCAACAATCTAACAAATATTTGGTAGATGCTCAAATGAAAGGTCTCTCACTCTTCACATAGTGGCTCCGCGGATGAGAAGAGAATTTTGATTGGGTTTCAAGTTAGAGGAATAATGTGGAATAGTAGTCAGTCATTCTAAAATTTTCAAAATCCGATAGAATTCGACACTCGAAGCCCTTCCAAAAATCAAATCAAAGGAAACCCAAACTTCGAAGCACCCGCCATAATGTCTTCTCCAAAGCGGATACTTGGTGATTCAACATCATTGCCTGTAATTGGTTCATGGACATGCGCCCTTTTCAAAGTACCCACCAATAACCTCGAATCATTCGCCACTGACTTCTCACTTCGAATCAGACCGAGTGTAAGTGCTCCAATTTGAGTGTTGAACCTGAGTGGGTGCGACGGACGAATCGACGGGGGCGAGAATGAATGGTATTCAGAGTTTTTTCAAGTTATGATGGGGTCAGTCAACCCCACCTGACTCCACCACTGCTTCCATCATAGAAGTATATTCTTTATAACAAATGCTTGGCGCATGGCTTTATTCCTAATCAAACTAAAGAACGTGAATTACTGAATTCACAAATATCGTATGGTTCCAAAATGATAAAATTTAAAGAAATTAAATAACTGCTTTTGATTGTTCTTAATTGAAGTATGGCTTTGCAAGGTGATTATATTTTACAAATTCTATGTAAAATGAACTCCGCACGCAAAATGACTTTGGATACGATGCTGCAAATATACATATAAAATTCACTCCAAACGGTGTAATTTTAAAAAAAAAATCAACAATATAGTGTCATTCACATCAAAAAAAAAAACCAAAAAAATAAGTCCTCAACTCTAGATACCATAATTTTCGGCCTTAATGGGCCAAATTTATGAACTCACTACTGAGACCTAATAACTGGTGTCTCCATGTCCAGGCTCAAATATGAGACCTGAGAGTCCATCCACTTGAGTGATAAGCGGATTGAGTTTGAAATTATAAGCTATTGAGATGTGAATAAAATAATTGAGATCGCTTCTCAATAATTGCAGTAGCTTATCATTTTCAGAGCTGAAAGAGTGAAGACGATAAAGGCTTAGCTTTCAAGATATGTTGAAAATTGAAATGATCAAAAAAAATACTCCATTTGTCCTTTTTTGTTTTCCTACTTTTCTATTCGGGTGTCCCCTAAAGTTCTTTCTATTTTCTTTTATGGCAATTAATTCACTCTCACAATACACTATCTTTCCTACTTTATTTTTCTCTTACTTACTTTTATTTTATTTTTACTTTCATACTCTCATTATTCCTTAATTACTGTGTTATCAACCCAAATAGGAAGATCATTTCAGGACGGAGGGAGTATGATGCAGGGAATGTCAAAAATTGGGATCAATGTGTCGGCAAGAGTTGGGCATAGTGGGAAGAAATTTCAACCCATTATTAACTTTAACTACAAGTATGAAGTTTCTTGGCCACACCTTACATGGGTTGAAATTTCTAAAACGACTTTAGCAAAAAGGTCAAGAAACATCAAACTATGAAGATATTTATTTTGGAGTAAAACATTAAAGTAAAAAAAAAAGGTTATTCATGTTACTCCATTAAAATTTGCATCATTTTATCTTTTAGTTATCAGTCAACTGCTGTTTCGACGAATCAAAACTATGCATTTAAAAAAAACAAATTTATTTTAAACGACGTTATTAATCTATCAACTATATTTAAAAATGCAGAATTCGTTGTAAAACTACACGATTTGGAATCGCAATTTTTAGCCATTGACATGTCTGAATCTGATTCTCCGTATGAGGCTTCCACTATGTGGCAATAAATCATATCACTCAACCGCCACTAAGTAAAACCTTGGCATTTCTTTAGGTCCCCGACAAGGTGGAGATCATCTAGAGGAAGAAGATCTTTTTTTTTTATTTTCTATAAATTATGTCATATTTATTAGTTTTCACTTTTAAAATAAAACTGAGAAACTTCAGTATAGACTTTTATGATAAACCATTGCTTAGTTAAAGTATTCAAATAATACATAATAATGCACTTTTAAAAAATTACTGACAATACTTTGCCATTGCATGACTCATCAAAGATGCCAAAAATAAACATAATAAAATAAAATCCATGTACCTACCAAACTGAACTTTAGCATATAATATTAGTAATAATTGAGTCTAATTATCAATTCCCAATAAGCTATCATTAGAACTCAGTAATTCTCCTTTTGTCCTCTCCACAATTCCACAAGCCCAAACCACCCTCATCATATATATATAATAGTAGGTCACGTTTTAATTCAATTTTAATAAAAAAATTTAATGTTTCTCTCTATAATTTTATTTTTGTAATTGAAATTTTTTGAATGCTACATAATTTTTTATTTTTTGAATATAGTTACATTATATTATTTTTAATTTTATGACAATTCGTCATCCCAAATGAGAAATCTTTAAAAGTAAAAAATTGGTCAAATACTCGATCTAATACAGTTAAATATGGTATATATGATTAAAAGTTACTCAAATACCATTAAATATACGTATCTTTTAATAATGTCAACTGGTCAATACATGTACGGTTAATACGATTAAAAAATATTCAATTACTCGGTATAATATAGCCAAATAAATTTAAGTAACTAATAGCCGATAAAATACAGTCTAAGAAGGCAGAAATTCAGACAATACAATTATATACGGTCACATATATTTAAATAAAGTCATATACAAAGAAATACGAACAAATACGGACAAACACGAAATAATAGGAATATATGTGTGGATGATGTGTGGTGTAAATAAAAGTATGAGAGGGCATTTTTGTTAAATGAAGTTTTATTTTTATCTTTATCCTTATTTTATTTTATTATGCTATAATCTTTAGCGACGAAAATTAAGACTTTAGGGACGAAATTTTTTCGAGAGTATTTGTATGTTGTGGATTGAATTCTATTATTATAGTAGATTCTCTTTTATAAACTTTCTTAAAAGGGTATAGTTCATGTAAAATGGCTAAACTAAATAAAAATGTAAAAACATCACAAACTTATAATTTTGAATTATTTTTTGCAGACATAGGTATGTTATCAAAACATATGTATCAACTGGGCGCATGGTTATAATTGTTTTTTACGCATATCGTAAGGAAAGCCTAGAAATACATAGGCTTTACATCTTCCATCTCCTCTCTACCCTTTTCTTCTCAAATCTAACAACCACCGCCGGCAATATCTTTGGGGTGGAGGGCTTCCCCTCCGCGGAGGTGGTTGGCCTTCTACCCTCCCCCTTTATTTTCTGCACCTAATAAAATCTTCCTCCCTCAACTTTTCACCGGAGGACAAAAGAGTTGTCGGAGGACCTTGCGGCCGGATTCCTCCTCCTTGGTTTGTTGGATCGGCGTTTGGGCAGCTTGCTTGTTTGATTCTGACTTCGGATCCGTCTTGCATGTGCTTGATTCTGGGAGGGTTTGGACTGGTGGTTGGTTCGGCTGTGGAGCTGTGCTCGGGCAGGTTCGCCGGATCGGCGTTTCGGTGGCCTGGTTTTGGCGAGGCTCGGTGTGGGGTTTCTCGGCTGTCGGATCTGACCTCGGATCCGACATGCATGCTTGTTTTCTTGGTGGGTTGGTCTGGAGGATGGTGCGGCTGTGGAGCTGTGTTCGTGCGGCTGAGGAGCTTCTTGGCTATGCGTTGCACGGAGGCTTCAGCTCCGGATCACCGGTACTTGGCGGTTTTTGGCTTTTGGTCGGCTCCGAGCTGTGTTGTTTCACGGCGGGTTCTTCAAGCAAGGGGGCGGTGGTCTTCTGAATACACACAGCGATCTCAGGCTGAGCTCCGGCTTTATGTGGTTTCGGCTCCGGTGTGAGGGATAGGTTGTTTATTTTAGTGGTATTTTGTCGTAGTTTTCCCACTTTTGGTGGATGGTTTCCCACTTTAGGTGGATGGTTTTCTCCCACAAGTCTTGTTGGGAGTGTCTATATCGGTTTTAATAATTCCACTATAGTTCGGTTACGAACTAGTGATGTGGTGGTTTGGTCTTTGACCTCGTGTAGATTCCGTGATCTTAGATCACGTGTCCTGTGCCTTTCTCGTTGAGGAGGTATTGTGGTGGTTTGATTTCCACGTTCGCATATGCGATGTGGTGTAGTGGTGGTGCCCTATGGGCCTGTTCTTCTTGCCGATGGCTATGTACTCGAGTCTTGTACGTCGTGTACTATCGATTCCACTTTCAATAAAAAAAACTGTAATAACGCGGACCTCCTTTAGGAACAAAATGAGATGGACCACTCATACGATATATAGGCAATGATTTTTCTCTTTGGTTTTTGACACAAAATCTAAGGAATAATAGATTGTTAAAGAGAAAAAAATGCAAAAAAAAGTGTCTAGAATAAAGCCGAAAAGAGAGTGATTTGTTAGAAATGAAGTAGAAAAAAAACTTCTGTGTGTATTAGACTGTCCAGTTGTTTATTTATATTTTATTTATGTATTAGTTATTGGAAGCGATTTTGATCAGTGGTCGCTTTTCAATTATTAGCATACATTGATCCTCATTCCGGGTTGCGTTCCCGTATTGTATACTTCTATGTATATTTTGACTCTGTTGGAATCTTGTAATAAAAAAAGGTAGAAAAAAAACTATCTAAATTAAAAACAGAATAACAAAAAGAGACATTAAAATTAAAAACAGAAAGATAAAAAAAAAAAAAACACCGAGAGAATATTTTTTTTATCACAGTCACGGATGCTAGCTAACTGTTAAGCAGCAATTTTGTCTTTGATAAACGATCCAAATTCGACAGGAAAGTACAATTACCACATCTGTCCACTGGAGACGAAATGTTGTCGTTTCTCGAGACTATCGAATCAAACGCCGCGGTTAAAAGTCCGATACGGAGGCTGAAGGCCTGGAAGACTTCTCTCTCCGGTTCGCCGAAAGACGTCACTTCGATCTCAGGCGCTGGCCTTCACAAGGTACGATCTATTTCATGTCTCGTCTTTCGATTGGTGTCCGTCTGCCGAGGCGTGGCGGCGATTGTATCGACTGTCGAACCCGATTTGCAATATCCACGGGTCTTGTGCGTCTCGTTCAGCGGTTTTGAAGAAAAACTTATGCCTCGAAGGGATTTGTTGTTGTTTTTATAACCGGATTCAAAAATTGGATTTCTAGGGTTTGTGGACTTGAATTTGGGAATGGAGGGATTTAGTTATGGATTTGATCGTTCATTTAATGTTTCAGGTTAGAGTGAAGTGATGGATGATACTTGTGTTGTTTGTGCTGAAACACTCGAATGGGTTGCATATGGTCAGTGTGGCCACCGAGAAGTCTGCTCTACATGTGTAGCACGTCTTCGCTTTATTTGCAATGATCGGCGTTGTTGCCTCTGCAAGTTTGAATCCAGTACAGTCGTTGTCACCAAGGTAGCTTCATTTATCAGCTTAACTATTACTGAATGGGATGCAAATTGGTTGTGAGTTTGTAAAGTTGGCCTGATTCCTATTGACAGGCATTGGGAGACTATACGAATGTGATAAAGGACTTTTTGATTCTTCCCTCTGATCCTAAAGAAGGTCGAGCCGGATCCTACTGGTACCATGAGGGCACCCAGGCATAGTTTGATGACTCCGATCACTTTAAGATGATCAAGGAAATGTGTAAATTGACCTGCAGCGAGTGTGACCGGGAGTACGAAATGTCTGATAACAAGTCGGAAAAAAGAGGGACCTTCGCAGATATTGAAAAACTCAAAAGCCATTTGTTTCATCGACACAACTTATCAATGTGTAACTTGTGTTTGGAAGGAAGAAAGGTGAGCTAGCTTCAAATTCGAGAACCTATAATGTTGACACCATCAATGTATTATGTTTGTATTCTTCCTTAGCACTTGATTACATTTGGTAATTTTCCAACTATTGAAATCCCTTTTTGTATCCTCTTCCTTGTTGGATTGATGTGCCTCCTTAATAATTATTATGGGACTCATCCTGCTCATAGTGCTTTACTTTTCAACTGTGATATAGATATTCATATGTGAGCAAAAATTATTCACCCCTGCTCAATTAAGTCAACATATAAGTACAGGAAGCTCCGCGGTTGATGGAAGCGAAAGTGAGAGAGGTGGATTCAATGGACATCCGGCATGTCAATTTTGCCGTAATCATTTCTATGGGGATAATGAACTGTACTTGCATATGTCCACTGAACATTATACGTGCCATATATGCTTAAGGTAGAGTACAATGTAGGTCCAGTAAAAACTTCTGTTTTTGCCTGATGTAATAAGGGTATCAGTTTAAGTATCTACAATATTGGTATTCCTTATTAACATGTCATTTACTATGCAGGCAACATCCTGGTCAATATGATTACTACAACAACTACAATGATCTAGAGGTCATCTTCCATTTGTTTATTCCTGCATTTGACTCATGTAAGTTTGTGGACTGACATACATTGTGGTTCAGAACCATTTTCGTGCAGATCATTTCTTATGCGAGGATGATGCCTGCCTTGCAAAAAAGTTTGTTGTTTTTGCGTCTGAATCTGAAATAAAGGTAACAAAACCATTCTCATCATTCTACAGCAGCTTTTATTCTACTTTGTTTGCACTTCTAAAATGTCAACTTCATAAATGTAGAGGCATAATGCCATGGAACATGGAGGACAGATGTCCCGTTATCAGCGTAATGTGGCTCTTCAGGTTTGATAAGGACATGCTTAGCAACTTTTACATCTTTCATTGACAGATCTGTCACTTTTATTAAAAAAATCAAGCTTCCAGTATTTTTAATAGGCATTATGCCACTGTGAATGCTGATTTGTGAGGTTCCTACGCAGCATATGTGCTTGGTTCATGTCATTTTGCATTGATAATAGTAAGTGTGTTTGCAGATTCCTGTGAGCTTTCAGTTTCGAGAAACCAGTGAGCAAGAACGGCGTAGACTTAGACGTGGTTCTCATTTCGATTATGAAAATCAATCTACGGCTGCAGTACAAGCAAACAGTCAACTTGTAAATGGGGATGTTCGTTTGAGTTCCTCATCTGGTGCTATAGAAGCTTCAAATGAACACAATGCGTTCAGAGCTGATGTCATCGTAGACCATTTTGAAACAATGACAACATCGGATGCCCCTGCTCAGATCTCCAACCAGACACCACTTGGAATATCATCATTCCCTCCTCTCCCGACTGTTCAAGGTAGCAGCCAAAAAAAGTCTAAAAATAAATCGGATAAAAGTTCAATGGCTGCTCATCTTCGACATTGTAGTGACCTATCTCAGGCTGCTGCTGGTCATCCATCTCGTGTCAATCGCTGTGGTACTGTAACGAATAATGCATGGTTAAGACCATCTTCTGCCGCCTCATCTCTAAGTAAACCTATTTTGACCAGCAAGTCTATAGCATCCACATCTTCAAGTAATGGTCAGGGAAGTAGGCCTAGGGTTCCTGGAAGTATGATTATCGGCAATGCAAGCTCATCTAGCAGCTCTGTTTTCCCAAGCCTTACTGAAGGAGGGTCAGTCAGTGCGGTATCTACTATCAAATCAGCTTCATCCCAAGCTAAAGGAAAATCACCTGTTGAAGGCCAGGCTTCCACACTTGTTGATACACCTCAGCATGCCAATAAGCAACTAGTTGAAAAAATTTGCTCAATTCTACAGTTTGACAATGATAAATATGTAGCATTTAAAGAGACTTCTTTGCAATTCCGTCAAGGATTGATTGATTCAGGAGAATACCTTTTGCATGTTCATCAGTTTGGAATTTCAGATCTTGTTCCCGAGCTAGCCAAGCTACTGCCGGACAGCGAGAAGCAGAAGGAGTTAATTGATATTTATAATTACAATTTCAAGGAAAATGGTTTCCACAGGGATGGTGTTGGGCAGAGCACCAGCCACCTATTGTTGCGCAACAGGAAAGGCAAAGATAAGTTGCGAGAAAATGATATTACCAGCTCCAAAAGTGGTTCAATCGTGCCATCTTATGCACAGCTTATGAAAGAAGCAGTTGATGCTAAGCAAAATGGCAAAGGTAAATCTAAGATTTTAATTGCTGATGAGGTAGAAACTCCAAGTTTGAATGCCGCAAACGGGACCCTGCTGCCTCAGTCAGTAACCCCTTTACAATTGTCGGAACCTGGTCCTTCAAGTAAAAAGATAAAGAAGAAGCCCAAATTCATGCGAGCTCGCCTTGGAGATGATGCGATGGAAGCATCAGAGCAACTGGATGGCTATGCTGATCCTTTCCCATCATCTGCAACAAGAGGGCCAGTTAGTGTGAATTGGGTAGGGGGAGCGTGGGTAAATGGGGGTGGCAGGAAACTTGTAGCTAATTTAAGTAATACCAAAAAGGGCGCAAAAATATAACAAGACAAAGTGTGTCTTAAAAATATAAGCGCACACATGATACATCTTGAAACCAGCATTGGCCACAATTTCTCGATTCCAATTGCCAACTGCTTTCTCCATGAAGAGATAGGTTTCCTTGTAGAGGTGCTGCCGCTTCTTGCTCCAGTACAAAGGCTACGGGCCCATATGTGTTCAGATTTTGGAAGTTGAGCAGGTGAGACTACTTTCTGCTGTCTTTTGAATATTGACCGCTCTCGGTGTTTACTAGTAACTCATGAAACTTGTTTTCTTGGTAAGATGTCTTCATCAAATTTCTTCATCATGTTTTCTCTTTGTTTTGTCAGTGTTAAGAAGATAATTATGTTCCATATACATTGTTATCATGTGGTGCTTTGATAGCTGAAGTTGAAGCATTATTGTTAGATGAATGGTATGGTATTGAATGAGTCATAATGGAGATCTGGGAATCCCTAATTGCCAGGCTTGGACATGACCTTTATCCCTTGTTTGATGCACTTTTCAAATCTAATGCATACTTCCTCTGTCCCATAATATACCTTACACTT
The DNA here is from genome assembly GCA_035048345.1 of Echeveria elegans. Classification (NCBI taxonomy): domain Eukaryota; kingdom Viridiplantae; phylum Streptophyta; class Magnoliopsida; order Saxifragales; family Crassulaceae; genus Echeveria; species Echeveria elegans. Next base: position 12,947 of record JAWWMW010001240.1, read on the forward strand.
TCCTTTTTGGGTGTCCCAAAATATATCTTACACTTTCTAAAATAGAATATTACTTCATTCACTTTTACTCTCACATGCATTCTCTCTCTTCATTTATTATTTCACCTTTTACAATCATTCA
>JAWWMW010001242.1:0-20896 GCA_035048345.1 Echeveria elegans
ATGCGGGAATTATCGACTCGATGGATCGTATAAATACGCTCTATCAAAAGCCACTCCTACTATTCAGTCCACCACAAAAACTCAGCAAGGATTGCAACCTTTTCTTCCTTATAAAAAGTGTGGCAATGACACTTCCAATCACTGTATTTTCTAGCACCAATTCTCTAAATGAAGTCAGAAGGGTAGGTTTCATTCGCATGGAGTTCAAAATGATTCTATAAACACTTTTAAAATCAGTATTTGGAACATACCGTTGACATCAGACACATGAGTTAAAAAAAGAGAATAATGTCATTTAAATCCTCAACTTCTCAGTTTTGCCCATTTAAATCCTCAACTTCTTAGTAAAATTCCAAAAAACTCTGAAGTTTATGTTGACTTTGCCATTATAGGCATCAGTTGAGCATTTAGGATTTAGGGTTTAGGCCTATAATGGCAAAATCAACATAAACTTAAGATTTTTTTGAAAGTCAACTACGAAGTTGATGATTTAAATGGACAAAATTGAGTTGAGGATTTAAATGGGCAAAACTGAGAAGTTGAAGATTTAAATGACAGTTTTTCCATTAAAAAAATACAGATCCATTGGAAAAAATGTGAGCTTACGGCTGGATGATTTTGCGGTACTTATTGGGCAATTTTGCATAAGTGGTGACAATCTTGGTTATCCTATCCTTGATAAAAGTTTTGATTTCATGAGTCAGGAGGCTTCTCACCTTTCCATTCACTACAAAAAAAAAAGACTTTAGCATCCTAAAAATAAAATTATGGTCGCTAATTCTCATTAGCGACCAGAAATTGGTCGCTAAAACGTTGGACGTGATGGAGCGTATTTATAGGATCCATTGAGTCGTTTATTCCCACAAATTAATTATATTTACGTGATGAAATGTTACTTTTGGTAGTATTTCGTATCACAGGTGTATCTATAGCATTTGGGAATAAATTGGATTAAAAAGATCATTTTATGAAGTATTTTACCAAAAAGGCAGATATGACCTTCACAACTTTGGAATCTTCTAGAAGATGCATCGTCGACCCGATAGAGGCAAGACAAATTCTGATGGAAAGCTAACTCAAAATGCAACAATTCATATGTTGGCCATAAAGAATGATTCAGATGTTAAGATGGTCAAAAAGGAGCAAGAAGTCAGAAGACATCGCGAGAGAGCTCAGAGAACCATGCGGCATCGTTTGAACTTACTACGCGGACCTTAACATAATTTCCAAAATTGCCAACAGGTCCATGTACCGAAATTCAAGAGGTGTCCGCGTACCGTATCGGGTGAGAAGATCTTTGCTACTTTGTAAGCCTCTAGAAAGAGCATCAGTGGTCCGTTTGAAACAAAAGAAAGTGTGTTGGAAAGCTGACTCAATGGGCTACAAATCTCTAGTTTACACCAAAGTCAGATTCCAAGCTGAAGAGGGCCGAACTTGAGCTAGAAGTTACGGGTCACTGCAACTTCGAATTTAGAAATTGGGCCCGAAGTGCTTAAAAGGCTTTGCTTCTTCAACAAGTCAGCTCATCATTTTAAATAAGAAGCTAGGGCTAGGGTTCATACACACACAATGAGGACGGAGTGAGTGACACCTCCGTCCGCCCAACCCTCTTCTTCTTGACTGATCTAAAGAAACATCTGCGCTGATTTTAGTATTATTCTTGTACTCATTCTCATTCATCAAACTCAATTTTGTTATTTAATCTCAATATCTTTCAGTAGCTAAACTCTAACTCAGTTTGGGAGTTGTGATTGCGACAATGTAGTTTGAGACTTGCGCTTAATTTATTTACATGTTGAATTATTCATGTTCTTGTGCTTCATTACATGATTTAATTATTTATTGTGCGTAGTCTAGCAGTGAAACTCAATTAATATTATTGTGTGACACGTAGGAATCGCGTGATAGTGACTAAGCCTAGCAGTGGAATTATTATTGTGTTGTGACTACGTGACTGTTATATTTACTTGAGACTCTAACGGGTAATAGTGAATTGAACGTATTAATTAGGTAATTCTTTAGCGAGATTATCTGATTACAACAGGTAGCGTATTACTCTAGCGGGTGTACATAGGTTGTGTCTTTAGCGAGAAGAATTATTTTAATTTAATATTGTATGACATATTGTGGTCGATGATTACTAGTCGCATGAGCAATTCCCTGGGCTGATTTTTCTCTGAATTGATAAACCTCCGTTATTTACTTTCGTGTTACAAAACAACTCTTGAAACCCCCCCATCACTTTAGAATTAATTTAGGTGTAGTTTATTACGAACTTGAACTGTTTGCTCTCCTCTGGGTTCGACCCTGCTTACCGCTTACTGAGTGTTTAGTAGGTACTATAAATTCAAGTTTGATGAGTACAACGACGTGCATTCAGCAATGCCCTGAAAGGTTGGAGATGAATCTTTGAATGTAGGCCAAACATCCTTGCAGTCCGCGCAACTCTTTCAAGCTCTTTGGTTCTAGCATCTCCCGAATTGCTTTAATTTTGGTTTGGTCTATTTGTATGCCCCTCTGTGTGACTACGAAATGAAGAAACTTTCCTGATGTGATACCAAACAAACAATTTAGTGGATTCATTTTGAGTTGGCACTTGCGAAGTCTTTCGAATACTGTTCGAAGCTCTTGGAGATGATCTGCTCTAGTTTTGGACTTCACCACCACATCATCGAGGTAACACTCTATTGTTTTGTGCATCATGTCTTCGAATATCTTCTTCATTGCACGTTGATATGTAGTACCAGCATTCTTCAGACCAAACGGCATGACTTTGTAGCAGAAGATTCCTTTTGGGGTTTGGAATGCTGTATTGTCTTGATCTTCAGGCTCCATGTGAATTTGGTTGTATCCGGATGTGCAATCCATAAAGGTAAGAGCTTTGTGCTCGATGGTTGCGTCTATCATCAATTCTGTGACCGGCAAAGAAAAATCATCTTCAGACAAGCTTCGTTGAGATCGCGGAAGTCCATTTTTCTTTCTGACTGGGATGATGTTTGCTATCCATGTTGGATATTTGACTTCACGGATAAAGTCAGCATCGATTAGCTTATTCACCTCATTTTTGATCTCGGGCATCAGCTCGGGTCGAAAGCGGCGTTGTGCTTGTTTCTTAGGCTTAACTCCCATTTTGATTGCAAGACGGTGCAATGTCACTCTCGGGTCTAGTCCTGGCATCTCTGAGTAGCAGTCTGAAGTACTGGTCCTCCTCTTTTTTTTTCAAATGAGCACTCAGATAGATAGGATGTGGATCTTCAGGGGTCTCGAAATTAAATTCCTTTAAATCATCCATAGTTGTTTGTACCCCATCTTCGACCACTTCTGGAGCATGGTCCGCTTCTACTTCTTCTGAGAAATTAGGAATTTCCTCGGCAGTCACATAGTAGGAGGTTGTTGTTTCATGCTTTTTCGTTTTCACAGGTGCTCCTATGCGGTTGAAGACAGATTTAGCAGATGTGCTCAGCCGCACAAATACCGACGACTTTTGATTCTGAGTAGCGGATTGTGTCTTGTTATTATACCTGTCCCGCGATCCTATCCTCTTGAACACCGAGGGTTTTGTTTCAGAATGCAAGTTTTTTTGCCTCATGGGCAGGTCCATCGTGTCAAACACCGAAGAGCGACTTTTACTAGTAGATGATCTTATTCGATCAAATACAAAAGATGATTATGGTGGTGATTTGTCTTCTCGTCCCTCGTTCTCAATTTCTTCTCCAGTAACTTGGTGGACACTGAAGAGTCTTCTTTGTGTCGAGTAGAAATCTTGACTTTTATCCGGCGCAGATAGCCAACACTAGTGCGTTCACGCGATCCTCCTTGTACTTGGTCGAGTGTGTAAGCGTGAAGTTTGATCACTTGGCCGAGTGGAGTCGAATTTTAGAAATCATACCTCGACTTTTCCATCAACTTGTAGGCGTTATGATCGAACTTCCCCTCTATGCTTTGTTCTTTAGTGGATTGGAAGATGAAGCCTTCTGGTGGTGGAGCTAGCACTTGCTTCACATTCGTGCTGGGCAAGGGGATAACAACTTTTGCTATCCATTCTTGCTTGACCACTTTTGTAGATTTTTTTTGATCTGTCGGTCGTGCTTCAGGACTTTGATAATCTCTGAAAGGACCCTCTCCCATTTTGCGACGAGACTTGGGTACATATCGCAAAACACGGGGTGCTTTTCAAGAGTTGGTTTTGGTTTTGGTGCAGGAGGGGTGACAAGTGTTCTGCCTGCGACTTTCGCTGCAGCTTGAGGTTTTGTTTCTGTTGTGCTTCGAGCTATTCCTCGCTTATCCTTCTTACTATTCTCTCCAGTGGAGGTGACGATTGATGGCAGCAACTCGTTCGACACACTGCATTCTTCGAAAAACTTGGCATCAGCAAAGAAAGAGTCAACTTTAGTAAATGACTTGGTATCTCCATTTATTTTCCTCTCGCCATCACGGTAGTATTTCAGGCACTGATGAAGAGTTGATGCAACAACTCCATTTTCATGTTTCCACGATCGCCCAAGCAACAATTTGAATGAAGTCTTTACATCGATGATGTAGAACAGTGTGTCAGCAATCAAATCTCCAATCGTCAGACTAACTCGTATCATGCCGATAGCTCGTTCTGTCTTTAGGTTGAAGCCATGGATCACCAGGTGGCTGTCAGAGAGTTCTTCCATCGTGATGTCTATGTTATCCATGATTTCTTTTGGCATAATATTTATTTCGAAGCCTTTTTCCACCAGGATTCTCCTCATCTTCTAATCGCGGATGTAACCTGTGACATACAACGGTCGGTTGTACGTCTTGGATCCGAGTAAGAGATCTTCGTCTGAGAATGTTAGAGCTGTATTGCAAGAGCTGCACTTGGGTTGACTCTTCACTGTCTCCTTGGTGTCATCTTCCTTTGGGCTCAAGAGAGCTTGCACTATTTGTTCACGCGTCTCTTCAGGTATTTGTTCCCATTGCTCCCTCTTAGGTAGACCTTTCGGAACGTCGAGCACCTTTGTATTATTTTGAGTTTCTGGTTGTATCCCAAGGATGGGAGTTTCGTCTTTGTAGTCTTTTTTTACTATCAATGAGGTCATATTGACGGCTACTTTGCTCAGATTTCCTTTGCGAAGAAATCTCCAAGGGTGATAGGAGCGGGTAGAGTTTGTTCCAGCAAGTCAATGGGCAGCACCTGGTACTTAACCTCCCTTTTTAGCTTCTTCTTTCTTTTAGTTCGGTGCGGCCTTTTCTTTGTTGTCTTCTTCTTTTTTCGACAGGTAGGTGGCGAATGCGGAAAGACTTGTTTCTTTGCTTTTCTCTTCGAGTCACAAACGTCCATCCCTCTTCGTCTTCATGTGGCAAGTGAACCTTCTTCTGCAGATCGGGAATGACGCTTTTCTTGATTGCAGCACCGACCGATGATTTCTTTATTTTTGCGTGCGGCTATGACATTGTCACCTTCACTGGATCCATGGTGCCGAATTGGTTCTCTCATGTGTTCCTGTTCAGAACTTCACAGATTGCAGCGGACATGTGGTTTGCTTCTGCTGTTTCGTTCGTGTCAAGCACAATCTTTCCTTCCTGCACTAGTCTCATTATGAGCTCCTTGAAAGTAATCCAGTTCTCTAGGCTATAACTCACCATTGTATGGAATCGGCAGAATTTAAGATCATTAGTCTTATTGACTTCATTCGGGCGTTTGGCTTCTGGCAGCTTCATGATCCCCTTCTCTACCAGGTCATCTAGCATCCCTGGGAGGTCTGAGTTAGGAAAATGATACTTTTTGGCTTGTAACTCTTTCAGAGTTGGCCCGGTGCGTTTGAAATCTCTCGCAGTTACCTCCTTCCCTTTTCTTGGTTGGGTTTTATAGTGATCTTCACAGAAGCGTTAGAGATACTGACGATCATGATTTCCTTTGCAACGCTCTTGACAAGCTTGTCTGGGCACTTGTATTCCCTCTATTCCCTCTTGTCAACAATTGTTTTGGTGAAGGTTGATTGATTCCCCTTTCTCCCTTTCACCGTGATCTCCATGTCATGCGCGCGTGTAGCCAGCTCTTTGAAACTCCTTGCCAAGGGTGATTACTTCTTTTTGAAGATCCTTAATCTTCTTGTTCTTCTCTTGACTGTCCTTCAAGACCATCTCGAGCATCTTCCTCATTTCTTGCATTTATTCCTCTAAGGTCATCGCGCCCACTGTTAGGACAGAGGTTGTGCAATTCGGGCACTTCAGCAATTTTTGGAGTAGCCATCTTCATGTTTGGCGAAGGTGTTTTGGTTACGTTCATGTCCTCCTTCATGTTTGATGAAAGTGTCTTGATTGGTGCAGTATTCCTCCCTTGTGACTATGAGACAATGAGAGCTAAAGTTGCAGTCATGATGGAGGAAGTAGCGTAGGTGCGCGGCTTGGTTGGCACCTTTGCAGCTTGCAAGCTAGCAGCTGCTGCGTTGAGGGTCATCTTGTTTGCCATTACTCTCGTGCAGATGCCGGAGTGTGGCGCGTTAGTGACAGCTGCTGATCGAGCTACAGCGGTAGTGTAAGATTGCTTGGGGGTTGCGGGACTGGTTTGCCAAGACATTTGTGTGTTGCAGCAGGCTTTATTTGCAGCTTAGAGATGAGAGGTAGAGTCTTTCACGTCGGATTCACCAAAATTTGTAACATCCAAAATTTTATAAATGAATATAAAATAGAGGAGATAAATATATCTTGTATTTTTGTTTTTGCAAGTTAAAATTATAATCTCTATTGATCCTCTGATTTTACGGCGATGTCGTTGTTGTTAATTTTTATTTGTTTTCGGCGAGGGTTTTGATGACTTGATCTCTTTCGAACGTTTGCGAGTGTTGGCGAAGAAATTTGATTGCTTCTTCTCTGGCAGGCGGTGCTGGATTGAGCGCATTTGTTGACTGCTAGATGACGAAAGCTATGGATTCTTCGCTTCTTCTCTGGATTCTTCTCAACTTGTGAATGTTTCTGAATGAATGTAAATGAGGTCGAAGCTCTCTATTTATAGAGAACTCAGTGGGCTCGTAGTACTGGGCTTCTTTCTAGGCTTGAGTGTCAGCTTGCCCAATAAGTCAGACTTCGGCCAAAAACTCCTTTCTTCGACCCAACTTCTTCTTTTGTTGACCGTGCCGACCCAAATTTTATTAAATTAATTGAATTAAAATTTCATATTAATTCAAAATAATAAATTTAAATTCATTCTTTGGCATAAAATCAAACTTTTAATGCCTACAGATACTACTCTCACCCTCTCGGTCAATCAAATATTATCGTAGAATTCAACTAACATTAGCTTCAATCCTCTCGGTGCTTTCACTGATGTTTGTTTTAAACGTTTTAGGCTAAGTTACTGGTTTTCACTCAAGTATCTTCACTGCTCTCGCTTTGCTAATATACTCGATTTATAGTTGTTTTAATCCCTAAATTATTCTAGGTTCACCTCTCGATACTTCCCTAGGTAATACTACGCATACAACTCTATTAAGCATTTTATCAAACACCTAACATACATCGCATTCATATGGCTTAAAACACATATATCAAATCTGATTTTACTCATGAAAATATGAATTCAACATGTTCAAACATCCACAAATGTTAGGGATTCATCAAATCTCCATCATTCACACATGACTCACTCATTTCGAGTGAGAAAAAAAACATTGTTCAAATGTTACAAGGAAATGAAATCAGGAAAAGAAAGAGAGCAAACTCAGTTTGGAACGCTGATGTTGAGGTACACGACTTTCCTTCTTAAACTCCGCTCAAACTCCTCCTTATGACCGCCAAAAAAGCTCCTCCTTCGGCTGCGTTTTCGGTGGGTTTTCTAGGGTTTTTGGAGTGAAGAAAAGTTGTTGAAACCCTAAGGTAAGTGTTCTATATATAGTGGAGGTTGAATGGCAGGCCAGGGGTCTCAAAATCCTCTCACTTTTGTGCAAAAAAGTCGAAGGGTCAAGCTTTTCTGTGTCACTCGATAGAGTGAGCGTGTTACTCGATCGAGTAACACCTCTCGGCTTTACTCGGTCGAGTGAGGCTGTTGATGTCTGGAGTGGAGGAGCCCGAGAGGGTCTGCTCGGTCGGCTAGCTCCTCCACTCGGTTGAGTGACTTTACTTGGTCAAATTCCTCAGCTCTTCTTCCCAGCACTGGATACTGATTTTGACCTTTGTAACATCTGAATCAGTCTTTGGAGTAAACAAGAAAGTTGTAGGTCTCTAAGTTAGCTTTTCAATGTACCTTGTTTCATCTTAATCGGACAACAAATGCATCCTGTAGAGGCTTCTAAAGCTCTGAAGGTCTAAACTGTCAAAAACTGCTATTTTGTTCTTTTTTGCTCCATTTTTGTCATATTTCATTACACACTTCTCTAAGTCATGAGAATAGTGTTTTAGACCTGAAACATCAATAAGAGTATCACAAACGATAGATTTTACTATTAAATTAGAGAAAATATGAGTGAAATAGTATGTAAATAATATACATATTTTTCACTTATCACAAATATAGGTCTAAATTTTCTTTTATGGATATTTAAAATTATATGTTCACATACTTAATAAGGAATTTTTTTTGAAGTTTACTATATTACTCTTTTTAGTTATTGAATGGATGAATGTTAGTTAAATATAATAAATGGTAAATTTCTTATAACTCAAATGGACAATTAAAAATGAAAATAAACAAATCATATAGCCATTTCGTAACAAAAATCACCCGTCAAAGCCTTCTGTGAGACGAATGATAATTTTTGTTTTAAGATAGAGAGGGCTGTCAGGGGCTCTATTCCCTTGGCCTCATCCCACCTCTCCGCTACGGTCCTGATCAGCCGATCCGCTCTTCCTCCAAAATCTCATAAAGACTATATGAAAAAAGCTCAGAAATAAGTCCATTAACAGTACAACCGACCTCATACTTAGAAATGTTCTTTTCCTCTCCTCTCATAGCTGCCTCCCTGACTCTAAAACCCCATATTCCCCCAGCAAATGGAGACACAATGTACAAATCCATACACAGATCCCTACCGTCTTTTCAATCAGGCACTAAAATGTCTGCAGGCTTCTCCCCGCCCTCGAGAAGTTCTGCCACCTCTAGCCTTGCCCCATGTTGGCCTCCCTAAAAAATGTGAACAACGCATCTCCCACCACGTTATATCTCATAATACTCCTAAATAGTTGGAGATATACAAATATTAATTTTCGTGCAAAGTGGATAATGAGAACGGATTGAGTATTAAATTAAAAACACTTAAAAACTAAGAAAAATATGAAAATTTGTTCACAAATATCAATCACTAGTGATAATAATTAATTAATTATTGACATAAATGATGTTCGAAAAAATAGTACTCCGTAATGATTAAATATAAACGACACCGTATTGTGAACACGAACAGCGAACCCGACTGAACTCAACCAAGTACTTAGAAAGACTTTCGTTGTACAGTAAAAAAACACATCGTCGTCAGAAGTTGTGTGCCTAAATCTCAACTACATCAAAATCAAATCATATAGCGAGAGAGAGAGAGAGAGAGCTGCGAGTCAAGCAGGCAAGCCCTAACCACCACCTCCCATTTCTTTCGATCCCAATCGCTGTTCTTCATCTCCTCCCATCTCATCGGTAAGCTCATTCGCTCTATTCAATTATGTTTCAATACAGTTCTATTCGATTCGATCTGTTTCCAATTCCGAGTTTTTTGATTCCGCGATGGCTTGATCTCAGATGGGGAATCTGGAAGCTGTAGTGGTAGCAGCAATTGTGATGTTATCGATTGCGCAACAAACGATTGGAATCAGATTTGTGATTGATAGAGAAGAGTGTTTTTCACATAATGTTGAGTATGAGGGTGATACTGTTCATGTCTCTTTTGTTGTCATTAAGGCCGATGCTCCTTGGCATTATGGCGATGATGGCGTTGATCTCGTGGTATTTAATTCGTCCTCAAACCCTTTTCCTTTGTTAGATACTTTTTGTTCTTTTATTTGCGTGTGTGTTCCTTTTCATTCAATTGAATTGAACTGGATGATCAACTCGTATTTTTACTAGTTCTATTGAATTGCGCTATCTTGATTTATGATGTTATTAAAAAGCGACATGTTGGACTTCATCTTAAGTACTTTTATGGAAGTGTTTAACAGAATTGAATTAGACTGAATCGAATGGCGGAAAATTTGAATGTGGAGAAGAGACACGGATTTGAAGTAGTTTTTGACTCTTTGTAGCTGAATCATGAATGTACATTTTTGTTTGTGTTTGTGGGGTGGAGGTTTTGGAGTTGATTTGGTTTGGGGTTGGCAGATTAAGGGGCCTGGAGGGGAACAAATACATGACTTCCGTGACAAGACGAGTGAGAAGTATGAATTTGTGGTTCACAAGAAGGGTCTCCACCGTTTTTGTTTTACCAACAAGTCGCCGTACCATGAAACTATTGATTTCGATGTTCATGTTGGCCACTTCGCATACTATGACCAGCACGCAAAGGATGGTAAGACATTTTCTGCTGTTGCGAAGTTTTTGTTTGGATAGTTTGGAATTGAGTTTTTACTGTTTGATTTTTGTAGAGCATTTTACTCCGTTGATGGAGCAGATATCGAAACTGGAGGAAGCGCTTTACAACATCCAGTTCGAGCAACATTGGTTAGAGGCGCAGACTGACCGACAAGCTATAGGTAAATCACTTTAAAGTATAATTTTGTACTTTTTGATGCCTGGGAGAACAAATCTTATAGAATAGTTTTATTCGCGCATTGTGACTCCTTGGATATTAAGATCAATTTAGCAGCTGGTTGTCAAAGCTAGCATGGAACTTTATATTTTACTTCATTGTGACGGTTCTCTTAAGATGCTTCTTTAGATTTATTGGAATTTGATTTACATTTCATATAACTGTAGTGAATGAAGGAATGAGCAAGAGAGCAATCCACAAGGCCATATTCGAGTCTTTCGCACTGATTGGTGCCAGCTTTCTACAAGTATATCTCCTGAAGCGGCTCTTTGAACGGAAGCTTGGAACCTCCAGGGTGTAGGATGTTATTAATCTCGTATATTTACCCACTTGAGAACTCATTCGCTAGCTGTCTTTGGAGTCAGTTTCTTTTGAAAATAGACAAAATTGTGATGTTAAGTTACACATTATATTTCAGGGACTCAAATGTTATCAATCATATTCTTAGCTAATTGTTATATCGACTCACCCAAATTGTTAAATCAACTCACCCAATTACTTCCAGTCGTTGTATCATCGTAATAGAAAGATCTTTGCCGTTGGATCAGGAGTGAGTCGATTTAACAATTTCCCTATTCTTAATCCGTGCCTGGTTTTAACTTGTGCATTCACTTTGCATTGAACATAAAACTCCTGCTGCTTTTTTGTTTGTTTGAACGAGACCAATGATGATGTATTGTGCCTAAGATTATACAAAGTATGTACTGTCAATAATCAATCATATGAACAATGACTAAGGTTGTGAGATGCTCCCAGTTTGTTGTTTTTTTTTGAACAATTACAGCATTTAGGACGACATCAAAGATCAAAAAAAGGAATTGGAACGAACAATGTTCAAACCAGCTCGGAATCAGTCGATCACAAAAAACTTACATGATCAATCTGCTTGGTGGCGGGTGTGACTTTACCTTCCACAGCCACCGTAATAACTCTCCGGAACCATATCCTTCTTCTTAGCAGCTACGGACAAAAAAAACCCATGCTTTAGGCCTTAAATTTGGCGGTACCCCCTTCCTTACCAGCCTCTTCAAAGTAAAGGCTTGAGCTTAATCACTTGAGATATAGACGAAATCTGTGGTTGCAAGTACCAATTAGCGCCTTTGCAGGCTTCCAACGCCCACCAAACCAGAGACTGCTGCCTCACCCTTTCCCTAACGTCATTCAGCACATTTACATCATCAACATTTCCTTCCATAGGAATCCTGAAACTTAACGGTTATATTCGCCCTTCTCGTGTGTATGCTTGGCTGAAACTCGCATCAAATGATGAGTTCCTTCTTCTATCCATTCGATACGTTCCGATAAGTATATGTTGTAAGCGTAGGCGCACATGATTTTCTAGAAAACTACTACCAGAGAGACGCTGTCAGTTCACAGCAACAGAATACAGTGATCGAACAGGCTCAATATTTCGTTACAGCTTGGGCGTCAGAAAGATTTCATTAACTCCCCTGACACCAATGGAATGGCTTCCAATAGAAAGGATTTGGAATTTTCTTCCGTGGTTCTGAATGTAATGAGGAATATAACAGCCTAGCCATGGATTTTGAATGAGAACCTTCTTGGGATGAAGATACATTTTTATGATCTGTATTCTATAGTTTTACAGATGATTCAGAAACCTAAAACTTTTGGTAAGCTGCTGCTGCTTTAAATTCATTTATTAGTTTCAGCGCAGGCATGTTGCTTGAGATGAGCTACTTGTGCAACAGGCACAGTCTGTTTACCTGTGAGTATGGATTTTCTGGGATTCGTTTCATCTGACTTAGAAAACTGTAGTGGATGATCTGATGCCGAAACTCTCTATGCATACTTCCTCTCATACTGTCAGGTTTCACCATTACACGTTACAATTGAATTTTTACTATCACGCGCACACTGAGCCAATAAGGTTTTTTTATTTTTAGATAATGGATTACACGGCTACAATAGCACGTACAAGATATTACACCGATATCAAATACCTAAAAATCAAGATAAGCACAGGTCACGAACGGACACCATTACCCAATAAATAACATTGAAAATAATGTTTAATAAGGATATTCTCTTGAACAGTACAGTTTTCCACCACTGTGAACAATATTATCTTCTGCTAATAACCCTGAGAATTATAAACAACGACATCATCATTAAAATAAGCATTAATTTCAGCCTATAAATCAGTTGGAAGGAGCCTTCAATTTGCCACCAGACCCATCACAACTGTATGCAACATTTAATCTCCGAGGTCTAGTTGCAGCTTGCAGGTACCCACAGTTCTTACAATCTTCCATATTAATCACCGAGTAGCTGGCATGCTGTTAGGTACACGTGAGTTAGCATACCTGCTAGGCACTCAACATGTTAGTCTTTAACATATTTGGTCAGAGATAGATTTTTAAGGAAGTCATGATAAATAACAGATCTAAACAGCTAGCGCTGTCTTCGTGATATAAAAAGAAATACCGAGGCATATAAAATCCTCATAAGATTTATGAATACTATCTTTTTTTTCTTCCCAGCCCATCATACTAGCAAAGACAAGCCGCTCAATTGGCCAACTGCATATTTCTACTGATAATGATGCACCAAGTTGATAGTCTAACTACAAGATGGTTGTATTGCTGTGGCAGTTGAGGATTGTGCTGAGACGATGTCCTTTTGAAAACCGTGAGATGACTTACTTGTGTTTGAATCTCCCTAAAGCCTTGCTAATGGTTTCTTGAGAAACTGCAATTGAGGTCCTCTTCGCTTTAGACCCGCTAACAGTTGTAGACCTTTGGGTTTTATGCCCGTTAACAGTTGCCATGTTTTTGGTTTTATCTGCCCCATTAACTTCATTTGCTCCCTCCTGAACTGCCTTCGAGCTTGCCATCGTCCTCCTCTCCAACCCAAGCCATACCTGTGACACATTATCGTGAGAAATAGACAATTGCCATTTTATGCATGAGATGTGTTCGCATTTCAGGATTACAAATAACGAAAACATAATATGAGGGTATAAATTGTCGAGGATGTATGTATACCCAATAAGAAACGTGGTTCCAGCAGTGGCTAAAGAAGCTGCAGTACTGCCCGAAGTCACCATCTTTTTTATTTCATTTTTTTCCAACTTGGAATGTTTTTTCAGCTGCCACAAAATAGTTCAAACAGGGTTTCAAAAAAAGTCCACAGGAAATAGATTGTGAATTTAGACACACATACTAAAAAGGTAAGAAGACATTTTGGGAACAAATATGAATGAGCAACTAGGAGGAGACATTGAGAAAAAAGTATGAATTAATGTAGCAAAGGCCGTCTTGTACTTTTTCTGTAAGTGAATAAGCATCATACTTTGATATGGCTTACAATCGGTATTGAGTGACTCACTGTTAAGTACTGCCCCTAGTTTGATTACTAATATATTGATAAAATTTCTTACACTGCCATAAGCCTCAGTATAAATCGAAACAAATCAAAACAGCAAGTAAACATGATCTCATTCGAATGTAAGGAAGACTCACCGCATGTTCAATTGAGTCAAGTCTTTTTTCAACTCTAGACTGATGCCAAGTTCTTATAGAATAACCTGCATTGCATCTAACAAATTCAGATGCCAAAAGTTCATACAAAAAATTCCCCAGATACTTTTGTATTCCAATTCCAGCCTTAATAAAGCGAAACAGAAAAAAAAAACCAATTTTTGGACTTCACTTGCCGTCGCATGCAAATGTTGTGCAAGTTTGCAATCTAATTCACAAAGTTTAAATCAAGCCAAATGGCAATGACTATTTTTTCTCACACCTATTGGATACAAAGTATTCACATCAGGATGAATAATAACCAGTCAGGGACATTTGGTATGCATCAAAAAACAAGAGACATTACGTCTCTTGTAACTTCGCCCAATGAAATTAGGACTCAATAAAACTCATTTCCTCACAAGCAGATACATTTAATCTTTGAGAAAACTACAAACACCATCCAGAAAGGCACATGCCGGTCAAACAGTTACATATGCCAACTATAAAGAATTCAATTTTCTCGGAAAGATGCAAACACAAGCAATGAAGTAATTCAACGACAACTCACCAACCCATGCCGTAGCAACGGAAGCAATTGAAGTGGAAACAGTAAACACCACGCGGTGCCTTTCAAACAATTCCTGCACAAACAAAACAAACCCAACATAAACACAACACCACTAAAAGTTGAAATAATCAAAACCCTAAAAATCCAACTTTAAACTTAAATTCATAGTCCAACAAAAACCCATCAAAAACCAGAAATCGAAAATCCAAAACTCAACGGAATTAGGGTTTACAACCTTGGCGGAAGAGAATGTGTCCCGCACGGAGGTCACCGCATTTGTGGCCTTCTTTTTCAAAATACGCGCTGGCATAAGTGTGGCCAGCGACTGCTTCGTGCTCCTCAGTCTCTGCATATTTCATGAAAGACGGCGTACGTGCGGCTCAGTCCACTCCGAAGTTCGATGAAAGCCGATTGCGAATTTGGGGTTTCGGTTCTTTTGAGTTTTGATAGATTCCAATTTGCGTGATGAGTAAGTGAAGTGAAGAAGGGCATTTTGAGAATTTATTATTATTATTTTTCAACTTTTTTGTTTGTGATTTTTAGTCCGTCCTAATGAACAAATTATCAAATTTTATATATTGAATTTTAAGTTGGGAATAGATCAGGTAAAAAGATCTCTAAGTATATAAAGTATAAAAAATTCTAGATCTTTGTATGTATATTGATGAACAGTCATGACAAAACATTAATACAGTAACATATTAATTATAATGAAAGCCGATTAAATCAATTTAATTAATTAAGCAAGGGTAAATTAGTCACACTGTTTCCATGCAATTTGTTCCTGATTTTGCGTGATGAAATCTTGACATTGTTTGAAGATGGAATCGAATTTTAAAAAGCAATAAATCGAGGGTCGGCGAGGTTGCAGTGCAAACTCCAACAAGCAGTGAAACCCACAATGACCAGATCTGAAATCGTATAACCAGACGATTAGATCTGAAATCAACATGAAAATTTGAAAATTCACTGAAAATTTGAAAATTTATTGTACATGAATTGATTTTTAAAATTCACTGCTCAATTCGATGACAGAAAAAACTGTACATGAAAAAATGTATCAGATTCAGAAATTATAAACATGTACATGAATTTTTGACATAAAATTTAACTCGTCTCAGATCGATACAACCTTCTAAAAATCAGATTATTACAAGAACTCATCGCAAATTCACATAAAATTTTAAAAATCAGATTGATATCTTACCATCTTTATTTAAACAATATATTAATAAAATTAAACGAGTTACTAAAATCATGAGATAATACTACGACAACAACTTTACAAAAATACTTAATATAATTCATTTAATCTGAAATACCAAATCTAACCTTTTATAAATTTATTACTAATAAAAATATTGATTAATTAACGATCGTCAGATCAAAAAACTAATGACTTATATCTCTTTATATTTTCTATTTTTAGAAGCCATTTTTATATGATTCATTGTCATTTTTTAATTAAAAATTATTTATGATCAACAGAACGTCAACTTCTGCCATGTAAAATAGACATCAAGTTACTTTACAAGGCAAAGGTGTCAACTATAATAGAAGTAAAGTTATAAACAAATCTTAAAATACTCTCACGACCATTTTACATGGTTTGCCAAGTAAAATAGATATCCAATAATTATACATGACAGAAGGTGTCATCTATAGTGAAAGCAAAGTTATAAACAAATCTTAGAGCACTCCTAACTATGCCATGTAAAATATACATCCAAGAACTTTCCATGAAAGTATATTTATTTCCGTTTGTGTTGAATTTCCGTTGACCAACGGAAAAGTATATATTTTTAATTAAAAGGATATTTATGATCAGCACAAACACAACAGAAGTTACCTATATATATTTATTATTATCAATGGTACGTTAACGGTAACAGAGATTCACTAAACATATTTCCTGTCAGCGGAAATCAGGTCAACCAATTGTAGGGCTAACTCTAACATTATAGTCTTCGAGCCTAAACCCGTTTGATTCATATACATTTTTTGAAATGCAATACCACACAAGAAAGAAGTCATATAATCTTTTCCGCTTTATTTTTTTCTCTTGCAAAAAATAATTTTTATATTTTCATTAAAATTATCTCGATTTCTATGATTTTTCCACGGTCCCTAAACCGAGCGAGTCTAGCAACTGGAAACGAAATCAAACAACAAATGAAGCCTGTTTAACTGCAGATTAGTGTTTCTCAATAACAAAATTATTCAGTTGCCGATCGATTATTTTACATTACACTTCAAAAAACTTAACACCAAAACTCACTCAACATATTCACGACAAGTCAACAACACGAAGCAGCCCTTACTGCACCAAATACAAAACAACATCTTCAGTTCTAGCCGGTGCAAACCCGACCAACTGCCTAGACTTCTTCACCCAAGGCTTAACAACCACAACCGAATCAAACAATTTCCTCTCTCCATCTTCACTCACAACCTCAACTTTTAAATAATACTTGAGCCCTGATACCACTTGTTTTTCTGCCGCCACTACTTTCTCAAAACTCAACCCTTTTACATCCTCTTTATCATCGTCTTTTCCTGTTCTCATTGCTTTGTACTCTTCCAAAGCGAATCTTCCTAGCTCTTGAATCTCTTCATTTGATCCAACGTTTTTGACCTCTGACCTACCTCCGACAAGTCTCGACGCTTCGGTGGTGAGTGTGCATAGTGCAAGGATGATGAGAATAGTGTTTCTTGTTGTGGATGTTGAAATTATCGACATGTTTGTGTAGTGGTTTTTGAACTTGGTTACAATACTGTGTGTCATCAGGATTGGTGTCTCTAGGTTGTTATATATAGGACACATGCTCATGCGGGATGACACGCGCCCCAACGACATGCTGCGTATATACAACTTGATGACAAAATTTTCACAACAGGGGGAAGAAGACAATACAATGGCATGCTTTGTAGTCTATTCCATCATTTTTCTTATCCAGAGAAATCTGTTATCCTTTTTTTTATCTTGTTGTGTTTCTATGAACATAAATGAACGTCACATACTCACATTACAAGTCAATCTGCCACCATTCCGTCTCCATGCAACACTCTGCGTATTGTTTACACGTATCATCTCTGCTGTCTGCATGTTCTCTATTTGTAAGCCTTCTTCTCCATCTTTGCGCCGCGTATTACTATTACTATCATTGGCCTATTCATCTTCTCCATCTGTCCCCTACCACTTTGATTAAATTGCAATGTTACCAGTCTTTCTCAACTTAAGCCAATAATTATCGACTTGTTAAACTGAATTTAGGAAAATGAGATGAGGACTACACCCATGGTTAATTACAAAATTGGAAACTAAAACGATGGTGTCAAACAAATATAAAATAAAGGATGGGAGATCAGGTAAAAAGGGTAATAAGTATATATAAAGTATTTACGATCGTAGATTAAATTAAAATCAATGGTTTGGATTAGAAATTAACATCATATTTTTAGGGATTTAATTTCCTTAAATAACAATTAAAAAATCAAAAAGGGTAGAATCGACTAATTGAAAATCAAAAAGGGTAGAATCCTTTTCTAATTAAGCTCTGCTAAATTGATTTCATAAATCTCGCTATTAAATTCAAATCAAATTTTTGTCAGGTATATATTGTGGACCGATCAGGAATTATAAAAATCATATAGAGACAGGTAATCTTGTAACATATAAATTTTTTGTAAGGTATATACTATGGATAAGTCGGGAATAATAAAACTCAAATATGAGACATTTAAGTTTTGTTCTCTTTTTGGTATATTCAATGCACGAATCAAACACATCATTTTGGGGACAGTTATTTAACACATATAAAAATACACAAAATAAATTAAAGGATGAGCGTGTATTGACAGAGTCTAGATCCTATAATTTAGGAAAGTGCAACGAGCAATCCAATTAAATAAAATTTAAAATAATTATGTTACTATATTAAATCCTAAAAAATTGGGATTATATCACTTAATTTGTGTATAATCTGATTTGATTTAATATTAAAAAAATTATTATTTAAAAATTATGATGATAATATCATATTTGCCATTATCTTAAGTAATTATAATTAAAAGTATAAATTTAACTAGATATGTCGGATGGAAATAATCAACAGACATTATATCTTTTTATACTTTTTATTATAAAAGGCCATTTGTATATGATCCATTCCAATAAAGGATTCAACCAACTCTTTTGTAGATTTTAATACACTAAAAAAAATCTACTGGATTCGAGGCGTCGTTTCAGCGATTTAGCTGATTTGCTCCTCTCTATTGCGTCGACACAGCGGTATCTCCATCCATCTCCGCTCATCGAACCAACCTTCTTTACAGAAACCGCTTCCACAACGCAGCGTATCATCTCTCCGATCGCCGCTGGCGTCTCGCTATTCCAAAATCCAAAGATGGAGAGTCGCACAGTTCCATCGGTGATGTCTATTCTACTTCCGTTTTTCGTAGCGTTTGATGCGTATAAGAAGAAATCGATCGATTTCTCCGGTGCCATTGCTGGAGTGAGTTATTCCAGATTTGGTGGTGTGTTGTTGGTGTTCTTCTTTACACTATCCAAGTTGACGATGATTGGACAGGAGAGGAAGCGGTTGGTTGATGTTGATTTCAAAGAAGGAGGCCAGAAGAACTTAGTTTGTGTTTCTTGGCGGTTGGTATCTGTTAAAGTGGATGAGACTGTATTGGTAAAGCACCGCTTGGCGCAAGGCTCTCGCCGGCGAGAATATTCCAAGTGCACAGTCATTAAGCGAAGTACAGTGGACGGTTTTGGCCCAAATTGTGATGTTGGGGATGCAGATGTCGGTGGTGTTTGAGTTTGGAAAATTTGAAAGAACTGGTTAATTACTGTTCCACGCTACTCCCATAACGTGGAACACAGTTACATTTCTCTCCTCAATTGCGGCGCAATCTGTGGTGAGTGAGAGAAATCTCTACTCAAATGCGGCTAAATCCTGTGGAGAGTGAGAGATTTTTATTTTGGATATCTAACGCTTAGTTGTTAGATTGCTGATCAATTGTTTATTTATTATTTAATTATTTTATTTGATTGTTTTAGTTGTATTGGTCACGGAAAGCGATTCAGGATCGATGGTCGCTTTTTCAATAGTCTTAATCATTCATGGATCCTATATTCCGGGCTATAGTGACGTACTGTATACTTTGATTTATACATTGACTCCCTTTTATGGAAAACTGTAATAAAAAAACAAATATAAAATAATAATATTGTTTTGCATCGCTAACTCGACGACAAATTCATATATGATATCTTTTAATAAATACCTGCACAAATTCAGCCTGGATTGACCCGAACGGTTCGCCGCTTATTAAATCGCGTTTGGACATAAATTATACTCCCTCCGTCCTCCTTTGTTGTGTACATTTGGTAGTTATCACGAAATTTAAGAAATAATACAAAGGTAAGTGAGTGGAGAATAAAGTATAAAAGAGAGTGTTGCGTGAGAGATAAAGTAGGAAAGAGAATTGCCCGAAATGAAAATAGGAAGAACAAAAGGGGACACAAAAAATAAAAATAGGAAGAACAAAAGAGGACAGAGGGAGTAGTCGGATAGGCCCACATGACAAGTAGATATATTAGGGCCAAACTTGACATACTTTCTAGCCCCCCCATTAATCCGTTATATTACATCTAATATATTTTATATATATTTAATTTTGAATAAAAATACGAAGTTTTTTTGTTTTCATATTGTTTGCCTATTGGCGAAATGTTTAAGCCAAATGTTATATGATTTGTACTAGTGTGTGACCCGTCGTTCCGACGGAAATTTCTCTATGTTTCAATTCAATTTTAATAAAAAATTTCAACATTTCTCTCTATAATTTTATTCCTATAATTGAAATTTTTGAATGCTACATATTTTTAATTTTTTTGATAGTTCTATTATATTATTTTTAATTTTATGATAACCCGTCATTCCGAATGAGAAGTTTATATGTAAAAAAATTGGTCAAATACTCGGTCCAATACATTTAAATATGATATATATATATATATGATTAAAAGTTACTCATACAACCGATCAAATACCGTTAAATATCTTTTAATAATGTCAATTGGTCAATACATGTACGGTTAATACGATTAAAAATATTCAAATCCTCGGTATAATATA